>BQNB010013929.1:63709-76181 GCA_026074375.1 Tanacetum coccineum
GCCCCTCACCATAACCTTAAAATCAACCATAACCGAGTGTCATTTTCCGGATGATTTATGGAGTAAGTTATCATAGACTCATTAATCGGTATAGAAGATACATAAATTATAAAACCATTAGGTTGGTTATAATGAGAGTATAACTCACGCATGAGACCCATGTGAGTTAAGTCGCTATAGTTACACCCTATTAAGTCAACATCATCACATAACCAAAGAACACCCATTCGGTCAATATTGTTTTATGTTCGCTAACTTAAATGAACGAACATGAACAACATTTTATGCTCGCTTAGTTAAATGAGCGATGATGAACAAAGTTGCATTTAGTTCGGTCAAAGGGTATCAAAAACCCAATTCGACATGAAACCAACTATTAGATCGAGTTGGGCCGATTATCATATTTAAGTTGTTTGGCCGTTGCCCGATAACCTGAATGTTAAAGATGGGGTGTCGATTAAATATGTTTTGCTAATTCAATTCGAGTCAACCAAAATAACCTGGCTAAAGTATTTTCTTTTTAGTATTTTATGTAATTTTTATGACTTAAAACTTATAGCAATATTTTATATAAGTTTTATGACTTAAAATTTACAGCAATAGTCTATTTTTATATCATGTGTAGTCATATTCCAGTTGACACGAACACGAATAAATCTAATCCAAAACAGTAAACCATAGATCTTAATATGTTCGGGTTCGAAAGTGTTCTAACTTTATGTTTACTCGAATAGACCCAACGTATAAAAACTCAAACATAACCAACCAAATTCTATTAACGCATGTACGCGACTGACTTCACCTTTTTAATACATATATAAATATATATAATATATAAATATATAATAATAAGGAGAAATATAAATAATAGTAGAGATAAGTATTCCGTGAGGCTTTTTAAGAAGAGTATGTCACTTTTATCCAAAGCAAAAACCCTAAAAACTTCCCGGGTCGTTTCCCGTCGAGGCGTGAATTTAAAAATCGAGAATCGGTTTGGGATTTGTGCTTGAATAATCAAGAGTTTAATTTGATTTTCTATTTCTACGGGAAAAATAATCAAAAGGAAAGCTGCACTAAAAAAGAAAGCAAAAACGAAATTTAAAAACGTAAACATGACTTAAAAACGCGACTCGAAAACCTAAAACGAGCAATTTTAACCCTACGAATGCAAATTTAATTTTCCTAAGTCCAAAATGAGAAAAGAAAATTTAAAAAAAATTATATTTTTTTAATTTTTATTTTTTTTAATATGAATTAAAAACAGTTTAAATAAAAAAATTAATTAATAATACTAAACGAATTAGGAAAAATCTGAAAAAATTGTGAAAAGTACTTTGAAGAGTGCTTGATCTAAGAAAAATAAATTTGAGAAAACAGCTTATCGCAATAAGCCAGAAATAAGCTAAAAAACTGCCAAATTGAGTATAAGTATTTAATTGTGCAACTTAAAACCAGATAGCCCTACTGGCGATAGTGGTAGTGAGTGTGTGTGTTGAGGCTATGGTATACTAAGGGAGAGGTCACAGGTTCGACCCCTATGGCCTCTCTTTTTTTTGAAAACATTTTTTTTTCTTTTTTTAAAAGGCTTATAAAATAAACAAAATAGACAGACTTTAAAAAAACTTTTTTCAAAACTCAAAAATAAGCCAAAAATAAGCCAAAGAAAGCTGACAGAATTGGTTTTTAGACTAAGTCATAAAGGATAAACTACTTGGCTTATTTTTGGACTTAAAAAGCACAAGGGAAAGGAAAATAAGCTAAGACAAATAACAAGCTATACTAAATAAGCTATGATAAACAAGCTTAAGCTAGGAAATTAAGCTGAAAGGGACTAAACAGCATTTTTAAGACAGAAAACACAAAGACAGATTTTAAACTAATTTTAACTTTTAAACTAAGAATTAAAGCTAATATGCAATTTAAAATGACAAATAAGCTAGGAAAGATGATAAGCCAAACCTAATAAGCAACTAGGAACAAAAAGAAGCAAAGATATAAGCTGGATAAGCTTTAAAAAACATATAAGCTTTTTGGCCCAAAGCTGTCAACCAAACAGCCATAAGGACATTTTCTAGCTTATTTTTAAGCTAGTAAATGGATCTTTATGGCTTAATGGCTTATATACAATTAAAGCTTGCCCTATAAGCTTCAATAATCAGCAATCAAAAAAGAATTTGAAATTCAACTAAGCCATGAAAAAGCTTAATGAAAAAGGCCACTTTCAAAATTTTACTCTTTTTGGTTTTCATTCAAAAGACAAATAGCTTTTTGCAGCCCTACTTTAGACTATTAAAATAAGTTCAAAATTACAAAATAAGCTAAAACAGATTAAATTTAGACTACAAACTACTTGTGCACTGAAAATCAGACCCTAAAACTTATGTTAACTAAGCTAGATTTGCTTATGAAAAATGGACTTTGAACTTGGAAAATGTACTTGAGAACTATGACAGAAATGACTAAAACCAAATGCATTCTAAAACTCACTCATTACTACTGCATTATTAGTTATAAACAACCATGAAAACACACCAAACAGCACATAATCAAAAACTAGTCAAATAAGCTGGATTGAAAAACCAAATTACCACAGATTCAACCCATGGTTACACTAAACCTTAATTTTGATTTTTAGCTTTTAAAAACTTAAAACAACTGACTAAAAGACTTATTAAAAGCTAGTTAAAACTGACTTAAAAAACAAAAACAACTTTTCACCTAGTTTGACCTGATTTGAATCCTTGACCCAAACACCCCTTTAAATCATAAAAATTAATTTTAAGCTAGGAATAGGGCCAAATAAGCATAGAAAAGTAAAAAACAGATGGAGTAAAAGACAAACAAGCAAGAAACTGAAGAGAATAAGCATTAATCAATAAGCTACCCTAATAAGCAAACATGACTAAAAATGGACAGAATTTAAGCAATCTCAAACTAATCACTTTTAAGCAAAAACTTAAGCATGAAAAACATTCAAATAGATATAATAAGCAATATTAAGCATAAATAAGCACACAATAAGCAGAATTAAGCAGTTAATAAGCAAATGCATAAAAAATAAGCAAAACTGAAAAAGAAACTTACAAGGGTCCTTTAGCTTTTGGTTAAGAACTTAGCACCCAAAACAAGTATCTAACTTATCCTAATGCTTACCAATAAGCTCTAAACCACCATAAGCCATCCAGTATTGCTTATCATCCAAAGTACCAATTCCATTAAGCATAGGTAATTCTTTTGGGTGAGTGAATGTAACAGTAACAACATGAACTTATGAAAAATTTTGCAGGTTTAATAAGCTTTTAAGAGCTTATAGAAACAGATTTGAAAACAATTTAAACAATAAAAAGCATAAAAGTAAAATAGAGCAATCATAAAACATTAAAACTGAAATTTCATTAAAACTTTTAAAAGATTACAAGGCTTAAAAAAGGGTACATTAAAGTAAATAAGACTGGAAAATAAAGCTAAAACTACTCTATACTACACCTACTCCTAGATAGATTTTCAGACTTGTGCTTCTTCTTCTTTATATAAGCTGTCAGTTGTGCTTCTTGTGTTTTTTGTGTGAGAGAAAACGAAAGCATCATCTAAACCCTCCATTATGCTTTGGCTCCAAGTTATAGCATCTTAGCCCTTCAATTTGGTCAAAAATCATCAGCCAATGGAATACCCTAGGATAGCCAAGGTGGATTTGGGGTTTTGTGAAGTGGGGTTGAGGTGTGGGGTGAAGTTGTTTTATCTGTTTGCAGGGGAAGGTAAGAGATAATGAATAGTGATTTAGGGGAATTTGGCGGGATAAGGTTTCAGGGTACTGTTTGTTTGATTTGGTAACAGGGTTAGGGAAAGGATGTGGGGTGTAAAGGTGTTGGGGTTTTAAGGGGGTAAAGAGTTAACGGTTTAGGGGTTAAGGATGAGTGGTGAAAAGGGTTTATGGATTGAGGGGGTGAATGTGTTAGTCCT
Organism: Tanacetum coccineum; assembly: GCA_026074375.1. Classification (NCBI taxonomy): domain Eukaryota; kingdom Viridiplantae; phylum Streptophyta; class Magnoliopsida; order Asterales; family Asteraceae; genus Tanacetum; species Tanacetum coccineum. The sequence goes on from BQNB010013929.1 coordinate 67,670, forward strand.
AAGGACTAACAATGAAATGGGGTAAAGGGTTTTAGGCTAATGCCCGTTAGATAGGATTGGGCCAGGTTAAGTTTAAATGGGCCTTTGTTATAAAAGGGTTTTGGGTTTTATGGATAATTGTTGGATCCGGTTTGGGCTTTTGGTGGGTTTAAGGGTTTAATAATAATAGTGGGCTGACCCGGCCCACTAAAATGGGTACGGGTTGGCCCACTTTGACATTTTTGGGTTTTTGGGTTCGTTTTTCGTATTCTTTGTATGTTTTTAGTCTTTTAAGCACGTTTTCCTAGGTAAATGGTATGTGTAATTAAGCACATACCAAAATCCCCCATACTAAGATATTGTCGTGTCCTCACGCAATACCATAAGTAAATACTTAAGAAAACTAAGAATCTCAACCCCCCTCGACTAATTACCTCAAAAAGTAGCTAAGTGTTCATCAAAAGGGATTAAAGACTCATAAGTTTCGCAAAAGCTCTGTTTTGACCATTTTTAAATATTTACATATATTCCCACACATATTTTTGTATTTTTCCTTTTTTCATTTTTTTTACTTTTCATTTCAAGCAACTAACTAACATGTTTGACTTTCGTTATTTTTATAACTTTAGGGGTCATAGAACAAGACGCATTTCAATCCTAAAATGCCCCAAAAAGGATAAATTCATCGTTCCCGACTTTTCACTTGTCCCAAACCAAGCTTAAAACGAAATCACTGTTAAATATAAGTTAAGATGCTAACACTACTCATATTTGTAACTTGTGAACTTTTCACTCCCGACAATTATTATATCTTAGGTGAATGTGCTTATTTCGAATTTCAACCATGGATCAACCGTTTTGTAAAATTTCTATGCTTCACGTTCCACCCAAAAAGTAATGGAGTTGAAGCGAGATTCATCCCATAGCGACTTTTCGGTACTCGCAACATCCCCAACCTTGCGGCTAAGTGACCAGGCTTTTAACACCCCACAGAGACTAGTATCGGGACTCACGGACCATCGGTTTCAACACCCTTGGATTTCCCGTATATAACATAAAAATTTACAACTTAAAATGTAATATCTTTAGTTCAAAAGCCATATTTAAATTTTAAGAAAAAGAGATTTTCCTATATTTATTAATTTACGTTTACTTTACTACACTTAATATATCACACATCCTTTAAACTAAGAAAATCCCTCAGACCTTTTAGAAGGCTGCAGTACATCGTTGTGACCGGCAAGATGCATCCCACTTTTATCAGTCTCGGAATAACTACTATGGCCTTAGTTAGAAGACTGCAACCTCGGATTGTGACCACAAGGATGCCGTAAACTTTAATCAGCCCACAGTTTTTATTATTATTGTCTCATTTTTTATTTCATCATTTTTTAACATATAATACCACGATAGAGAAAATGTCTTTTTAGAAAATTTTAAGTATAAATTTGCATTAAATTATTGAATATCGACTATACTTCAAAAATTGTTGATTTTAAGTTTAATTTTCGAAGAGAGCACGTATTATTAGTCCGGTTAGGAGCTTATGGGAGAAAAAGCCACAAACTACACTTATGAGCTCTTAAGATTTCCAAATAATCCTTGTTTAGCATCTAACTCATACTTAGCTCTATCATTTCTCGTTCTTCGCAAAGATCCGCGAATGCTTAGTCTAAAAGTTAAGGAACAAGCTAGAGCTCAACACGCTCGATCGAGTCAAAATTTATTCTTATTCTACCCAGCAGGAAAGTCAAAATTGTGACAAAACACTTATTTTGTTTTTGAAAATTTATAAATTTTTCATTTTTTTTGGGTATTTTGATGGTAAAAACGAGATTACGTGAAAACAACGACTATAGGCACAATCAAATCGATAGATCCCCCCATACTAGAACTAAACATTTTACCTCAAATGTTTTTAAGAAAGGGTCTATACGTAAATCTAAGCGTTTAATTAAGTAATGGCCAAAATCAAAACTAGTCGATAAGATTATGATATTGGATTCCCCAAAATGAGCAGAGATTTGAAGCTCGAGTGAACGACAGGACAAAAACTCAAACCGCGAGCTACGAGAACTTTCAAAATTCCGGAGACAATCCTAGACATACCACAAAAAACACCAAGCAACAACGTAAATGGAAGAGGCGAGCCATCTCTCCACACATACTTAATCATTACTACTATTATAATTACGATTAAGGGATAACATGGGTTGCCACCAACATACGAAACACTTATTTTTTTGTTAACCTCGGTCTTGAGCCTGACTCGATTCCCCATACTGAGCTGGACACGGAGGATAAGAAATAGGGAGAAACGGAACATCCAAGATAAGAATGTCCCCTCCAAAAATCATCATCGCTTTCAGAATGAGTTGGAAAGCCTTAAAGCCCTGATGAGGATAAGAGATGAGAGATTTCATCCTCATTAGAAGCAAGAAATATCCAAGGATGATAAAACTGTTGTCCTCATTTCTCTGTAGAAAATGGGAAGCAAAGTGTCAAACACTGGAGAAAGAGGATCACAGATGAATGAGATAGAAAATTCATTCAGTCATTCCGATGAGATACACCCGACATAAGAGAATAATAAATGGAGATATCGAGGTCAAAAATGGTATCTTCATTCTCGGAGGAGAGAAGATATGGAGGAGTAACGGGCTACGTGAGAAAAGGAAGAAAGATTCATACAACATAAACGAAGAGAGGAGATTGGTCATCCTCGAATGGTAAATTCACATTTGTTGTAGAAGAAACGTTCTCACGAATCCCGGGGTCAATAGAAGTCAAATCTCCCAGATCGGGCTCACTCTTAAAATAGAAACATTCAAGATCCGAAAGAGAAATATCAGCATAAATAGTGGTACTGCCACTATTCTTCTCTTTAATATCAAATTTAAAAGTTTCAAGCTCGGGAGTTGTTTCAAATTTTTCCAAGAAAGAGTCACCATCCTCAACGGGGATAGGAGACTTGAGCACAAAATCGGAAGATGGAGTTGGATCAGCATTTAATGCTTCGATCTTAGCAATGAGAAGATTGATTTTCAATAATTTCTCACGAAGAACATCGTCCTTGATAAGAAGAATATCGGTATCAATCTCTCCATCTTCTGGGGCAACATTCTCCACCACCTCTAAGCTGACGAGCTCAGAATCGGGAGGTGATGCATCGACATAATCGATGTCGTCAATAGAGAAAGAATCGTCATCAATCGAAGTAGAATCATCGTTAGAATCGGAGAAACCCTCAAATTGATCTTTTGAAGTGTCAAGAGGCGGAGAATTATCACGAAAAGGCACATCACACATATTGTCGGGAATACCCTCGGACTCACTTGGGATTTGGACAAGGTTCTCGACAATAGACTTTATTAATTCGTCCGATTCCGTTGCCAGAATAGTGTCAAGATGCTTATCCTCCATTATGAGAGAGTCCGTAATCGGTAAGTCCGGTGTGATTGCAATAGTATAATCCTCGTCATCATCATCATCAACATCATAGTAGATGGTAGGACGATTCCAACTCGGAGTATTTATTTACTCTGCCAACTCCTCGTGAATATTTTACACATCATCATGAAGTTTACGAAATAACTCTAGAATACCCTCCGGTTGATATTGCTTGTCTTTAAATCATGCTCAATTTTAGAAATTGTATCCCATGCTAGTGATATAACCTTTGGCGTTTCATAAAAAGAAAATCGTTTAAACTTTCCTAAGAAAGTTTGCACAGAGTTAATTAGGTTTCTGTTATCTTGCAAAAATTCCAAACTTATTTCTTGAGGAGGTTGATGAACGACGGAATACTGCGTGGATTGAGTATTAATGTTAGCCGTCCGTTCCTCTGCTAGCAATTCTACTCAAGCTTTTTTCGAATTGGTTGATGAATGACGGGATACTGCGGGGGTTGAAATTGTTCAAAACCGGGAGAATTATAATCATAACAATTTTGGTTCAACGGTTGACATTGAAAAGTTTCGTGAGGACCCTCGCAGTTTTCACAACAAGGATATTGTTGTGGATAACTTTGAAAATTTTATGAGAAATTAAAGTCTTGATTGTAACACGGTTCTGGATTGTAGATAAACGTAACTTGAGGTGGACAATCGTGACAATAATGAGAATCGTTCCTACAAAACTCACAAGAATAGGTTTGGGGTTGTGGAGGTGGGTATGAAAAATCGGGAGGATTATCAAAAGAATTTGGACTCGAATCATAAGTGAAAGAATTTTCGTTCCTTGAATTACATAGAAAGCAATATCCATCTCGAAGATCATTACCACACCGCTCGCAAGTACACCGTTGACCGTTGACATTCTGTGGACATCAATAAGTCAACATCCTATGCTGGAGTTGCGGGTGAATGCAAAGGATCAACCAAATGTTTAATTCTAACTTTCGTACCTTGGTGGCTGATCCGTATTTGATGGTGTTAACATCTCATATTTTCTCGTAAGAGTTGTTTGAAAAGGTAGTACTGCTCGCTTGAAACACACTTTATATGGCCTACTTTTATTGAAAAGAGAATGGCGTTTCTGGTTGTTTGAATATTATCAAGGAACACTGGGCGAAACATGGGCTGAAAAGGATTTATGAATGAATTCCAATGTTCTTTTTTCTTTAATTTGATTCCCGGGCTGGTTGTTAGAGAGGCTGTTCTGGAGGGTGGTCCTGTTGATTTGTAAATCTCCAATCATTCTCAAGAAATGGTCGATGGATACTAGATTGCTCAAAGAAGAATTGACTCGTATTCCGATATGGGTTAAATTGCATGATGTTCCTATTTAAGTTTTTGAAGAGGATAGTATTAGTCTAATTGCTACATTCATTGGTAAACCTATATGCTTGATTCAATACACAAGCTCCATGTGTAATGAATCGTGGGGTAGGAGTAGTTTTGCTCGTTGCTTAATTGAGGTAAATTCAGAGGCTGATCTCGTGGATGTATGTACTAATTGGTATTCCATCTCTATCTGAGGATGATTTTTACCAAAGAAACTAACCATGTTTGAGTAGAATAGAGGCCAGACCCAAGATGTGAAACATGTAAGATTTATTGGTCATGTTCATGAACTATTGCCCTAAAAAAGGTAGTGGGGAGTCCGCTATTGTTGCTACTTCTAATGTTGTTAACCACCCTAATGCTGAGAAGACTAATGATGTTTCCAAACGGTGGGTAAAAAGAAGAAGAGGAAAGGTAACGTCCGAAGACTACAATGGCGGTCATTTAAAGTCCTAACGGTTAAACATAATGTATTTTTTTTTTTAAGAAATATAAGCCTAAAGTGACTACAAGTGCACCAAAGAAGGGAACTACTTATGTGGGTTATACATCTCAATCGACACCTATGTTGAAGACGACTAGTAATTCATCTAAGAAAGATAATCTCTCCATGTCTAATTATTTTTCTGCCTTAAATGAAGAAGAAGAAGAAGATGTGGAAAATGTGTATGATGAATCGACTAACTTAATTCAAAACACAAAAGCTGTGGAAAAAGTCCCCCATTCCCTTTTCACGCTCAGCTTGTTAGCTTGGTTTTGGTTGTGTTATTGTGTTTTAGTTGTAATTAGTTGTTTCTTAAGTTGTAAGAGTATATGGGGCATTTCATATAACCTAGTTTTAGGTGTTTATCAACCTGTTTTAGCTTAAGTTAATGTGGTACTAATCAGCCACATTACATTTTTGTACTAACTTTTTTTGTTTTAATATACTTTACAGGGTAACCCTTTACCCAAAAAACAAGTACACCGTTGACACGGGTGACCATATAATGGTTCTCCACAACCAACGCATAGGACAAATGTCGACATTAAGAATTAAAAATGAGAGGGTTAAGAAAAGAATTAAATGGTATAGAAGAAAAAGAAGATTATTTTTGGGATTTTTAAGTTTTTTAAACAATTCATTTTATTAGAGGACACAACAATGAGACCGGATAACTTAAACCAATAATCAACTTGCTTCACGGTAGCTCTTTAAAAAAACGCACAAAGGAGCGGATGAGCGGGAAAGCGCGAAGCTATTAAATCCTCTCCTTTCGGGTCTATTCCTCGAAAACAATCCCTGCCCTTATACCTCTTCTTATAGTTTGTTAATCGATTAAAGGTGAGCCGTACCTCGCAAGTGACACAAAGGCAAGTTTTAATCTTTTGTTTGAGAACTTATTAATGATAAAACTCAAAGTCGAGAGTATTATGTTTATGATAGCATTTTAATCTTTTTTAGGACAATTTTTTATATTATTTTTTTTTTTTGGTTTATATATATATATAACTAAAAAGAAATCAAAATTTTTTTGTATTTATATTTTTTTTTTTTTCAAAAGCAATAACTTCACGAGGAAGGATCTTCAAGTAACTAATCGTCAAACCGTAACGCTATTGTCGCACCACACCTCCCTGGCAGCGGCGCCAAAATGATAATCACCTTTTTAGGGGTAATTATATATCAAATATATAATAAAATATCAAATAAAAATCCCCGCAAGTCAACACTAGTCAAAACCCTTTAAGGAAAAAAGTCAACAAACTCATCGGTAAAGAATATAAATGATTCCGGCAAGATCACCCGGGTCCGTTCTCCCAACTAGGTGTAGAAATGAAAGTCAGAGCGGTTTGATATTTGATGTTGAAAATGTCACAAGTATTTGATTTGGGTTTTCTGAAATCTCGACAGGAAAAAGGCAATTAAAAGCGAAGTCAAGCAGACTAAAAACGAAAGCAAATACGAAATTAAAAACGTTAACGGGAATCCTAAAAAACGTGACTTAAAACCTAAATTATCAAAATTTAATCATAAAATAATTTTTTACTTTTTATAAATCCTAAATGACTAAAATGTAAAAACAAGTAAAAGTAACCTAAAAACGTAAGCAATTAAAGTAAAAAAACGAAGAAAAACGATAACGGGACCAAATCCCGTTCTTTAAAAAAACTAAATCCTAAAATTTTAACCCTACGAATGCAAATTTAATGTTTAACAATCCTAAATGATAAAAGAAAATTAAAAAAAAAAGAATTATATATTTTTGATTTTTATTTTATTTATTACGAATTAAAAACAGTTTTAATAAGAAACATTCATTAAAAATACTAAAATAAATGGGAAAAATCTGAAAAATTCATGAAAAGTACTTTGAACTATGCTGATTCTAAGAAAAATGATAACTGGAAAAAAGCTAAAAGGAATAAGCTGAAAATAAGCCTAAAAAGGCTGATAGGCAAAATGACTAAAAAAGGTTAAAAAGAATAACTTGTAAAATAAGCAAAAATAACAAACTATAAAAAAGCAACTTTTCCTTAAGACTTGAAATAAGCCAGGAAATAAGCAAAAACAGGTTGACATAATTGAGCTTTTTAAACTAAATCTAAATGGCTTAAACTTTTTGGCTTTTAAAAACTAAATAAGCTAAGGTACCAACAAAATAAGCTAAAATAGATACACTTCTATACCTAATAAGCATTTGCAAACAAAAAGAAGCTAACAGAATGAGCTTAACTAAGCTAAAAAATGGCAGGATTACCTAAAGGGCTTAATTACTCAGTTGCTACTGAGTATCAAAACAGATTTTTGCCAAAATTCAAACTCAAAATAAGCTAAAATAAGCAAATGTAAAAAGCTAAAAAGTAAAAACAGATTGAGTTTAGAACCTAATAAGCAAATAGAGACAAAAATTAGGCATTTTGAACAACAATTAAGCAAAGAAAAAGCAATGAGAAAAAGGCTAATTTGCATAGGCACAGGGTATGGATTTTCAAAATTAGCAATTTTAAGCTTAAAAATAAGCTAACAAACAGAACCTTATGGCTATAAGACTATGAAACAGATTAAAATTAGACCTCAAAGAACTTATAACAACAATCAAAAAGCATTTTAAAATTCAGAAGAAGCCACAAAAGCTAAATGAAAAAGCTATTTTTTACTAAAAAGGACACTTAACTATTTTGACAGATTTTTGACAAAAACTTAACACACTAATGCATACTTAGTCTAAACCTACTCTACTGCATTTTAAAACAAAAAACAACACTAAAACAATGCTCACAGACTATTTCAAAAGCTTAATCAAATAAGCTCTTAAAATCTATTTTATTATAACAGATTTAAGCACCTATTAGAAAAAACCTTAAAACTAGCTTTTAAACTTTAAAAAGACTTAATAAGCTGCATAATTTGAGAACAGGTAAAGACCAAGGGCAAACAAGGGCAAATAAGCAATTAGAAGACAATGTTAAGCACTTAAAATAAGCAAAAGAAAAAAGCAGTTTTAGAGCAAATAAGACAGGTTTAAACTAAATCAAGAACAAAGTAAATTTAGACTATAACAAGGCATGGATAAGCATAAAACAACATATATAAGAAGACATAAGTAGAAATAAGCATGTTAAAACAGTAAATAAGCACATGAACAGTAAATAAGCTAAAGTGAAAAAAGTGAACTTACAAATTTCCTTGCTTAAACAGGGATAAAAAGGCTCTTTAGAGCTTATCTACCAAGCTCTAGCTTGTCAAAGACAAGCTAGTAAAACCC
>BQNB010013930.1:0-76181 GCA_026074375.1 Tanacetum coccineum
TCCATTCGTGAAGAATTGTTCAACCGCTTCGTATAAGTCCGAACCAACAAAGCTCCAATACTTCTTGAAAAATTCAAAAGAAAAACCATCCGGACCCGGAGACTTGTTGTCACCACAATTCCACACTGCCTTTCTAATTTCATCGCGTGTCACAGCCCTCTCCAGATCATCAGCTTGATCTTGAACCAACTTTTTAGGGAAAGTAAAATTAATTTTGAGACCATAGGATGTGGGTTTTTTAAACCGAGCCTCAAAATAATTCCTAAAAACCCCTTTAATAACACACGGATCAGTTTGCCAAACACCATCAACAAAAACCCCACGAATCGCTAATTGAGAGCGCTTTTTGTTAATAATGCCATGAAAAAACTTCGAATTCTCATCTCCCTCTATAGCCCATCTAACTTTTGATTTCTGAAATGAGTCAGCGTCCTCTTTCGACTTAATAGCATCAAGTTGACGATTTAAATCAGATCGCATGGCCAAGAGAGAGTCAGAAACCAACCCCTGGTCCAACTTTTTATCGATCTCACACAAACCATCTTTAATAACCCGTTTGCAATCATTCATTTGAGTTCGTTTATCCTTAATCCATTGACGAATAATGGCTTTAAGGTCTTGGAGTTTCTTCTTAAACCGGATCATTCCATTCCTATCCGAGTGAGAGAACGATCTCCACGTTTGTTCCACCATCTCATCAAATCCTTCATATTTAAACCAAGAATGAAAAAACCGAAATGGAATAGGACCAAAGTCTGTTGGTGTGTCACGAAGAAGAATCGGCCGATGATCCGAAAGGTGACGGTCAAGACATAAAGCCGATATGGAAGGGAAGAGAGATACAACGCCATCAGTCACTAGAAACCGATCCAGCTTACTCATTTTTGTCGCCGACGGGTGAGACCACGTGAAAGAAAAACCTTCCAACTTGATATCAACGAGACCTGAAGATGAAATAAAATGATTAAAAACTCTAGCACTAGCCTGATTAAACCACGATCCACGCCTTTCATCACTGTAGCGAACTTCATTAAAATCCCCCATAAGAATTGCCTCTCCATTCCATCTACTTAACAAAAGCGAAATATAATCCCATAAGATCCTCTTAAGAGCAGGTTGTTGTGGAGCATATATATTAATGAAAATGATCTTAACGTTACTCGGAAGCCATGTCCCGTAAATAGCTACGAAATTATCAGAAATCGATACATGCTCTTTTTTAAACATCGAAGCTTCCCAAATGCACAAAATACCACCCGAGTTACCTAAAGATTCACTATAAACAAAGTCATAATTAGAGTTACCCCACATAAATTTCACGTCCATATGAGAAATCTTGTCCATCTTAGTTTCGTGAATCGCAATAAGATTAAGTTTATTTCTTATTGTTAACTCTTTTATCCACTCCTTTTTAGACTTGTTACCAAGTCCTTGAACGTTAATGGAAAGAAGATTCATCTAAAAACCATTTCGTCTCCTTGTTTACCAATGATAGCCTCAACATCCTTCTCACAACCCTCCATTGAATACCCCATGGCTTGACCAACCCGGATTACTTCCTCTAAAACGCCCAATACAGATCCACCGTTTGTACCAACACTATGTCCAGAAGAGCCATTTAGGTGCTCCTCTTGTACCACCTGAGGTGAATTCGGAATCAAATCATCAATTAATGGTGAAGGAACCTTAACTGAATCGCCATTATTTTTTCCTTTATCTTGGACATTAATATTCTGTGATTCCACTGGAGTATATCCAGGGGGATGGGACAAAGATGGACTCATAGCACATTTCTCCGCATCAATATTTTTCTTGAACAGAAGATCATACAATCCGAATGGATCTTTCGAATGTTCCTGTCCTGAATTATTACTATTTACCTTAAGCGAAGAATAGTTATCGTCAAAAATAGTTTCCGCAACTCTACACGAATATTTTAGTTTTTGTAACTTGTTTAGGTTTTGTGTTGAGATTTATGAGATTATTAAGAGGGTGAATGTGGCTGATGATATAGGAGCGTGCCCTAAACTAACTGGTCGAACGGATTTGAAGGAGTATGGAGGACCGAGTATTCAGTAAGTATAACGTGGGTTCTGGCATTTGAAATTCTAATATGATATTTATCTTTTTTTTATTAATCACGTAATAGATATGGCATATATTACTTAAACATAAGAACTGATAAGGACTACTTTTTATTTATATTAATAGTATATTATGATTGTTTTTAATAATATATTAAAGTTTAGGGTATTATAATATCTCTATACACATTAAAAAAGTTAATAATATATATTCAAATCAAGCATTGATGCATATTCGTGAGCAACTGAATATTATTTATCTTTTTTTTATTAATCACGTAATAGATATGGCATATGTTACTTAAACATAAGGACTACTTTTTATTTATATTAATAGTATATTATGATTGTTTTTAATAATATATTAAAGTTTAGGGTATTATAATATCTCTATACACATTAAAAAAGTTAATAATATATTCAAATCAAGCATTGATGCATATTCGTGAGCAACTGAATAATAGTTTGCCATACTTGATTCATATAAATTCACATATACCGAGCAAGAATGAAGTTGCAACTGTAGCAACCGATTGACCCCCGTTTACAGCGTTTGCAAATGATCCATTAAACCCAGTAGGCTATTTAACAGGTTTCGATACCTTATTGTTGAAAGGAGGTGAAGACGGTTTATGTGGCCTTTCAAATCGGACCTTGTTAGCAAATAAATGATGGTGCCCAATCCAAATCGTGCACAAGTTTTTTACCAGTCGATCAAGGTTGAACACCTTGATGAATCGTACAAACGCAAATCGTTTACCTGTCTGAGATTTCTTTGAGGGAATGAACACATCCACCACCGTACCATATGCATTACACTCTCTCCAAAGATCACGGGAGGACACAGAATCAGGAAAATTAGTAACATAAACCGAATGAGAAATTTTCCGAGTATAATCTTCATTAGAATCAATAGGTCGCATTTGGTAACCACCCATATCTGGAAAACGAACAGTTGGAATGAAGGGAGTTCAAAATATTTATAGACTGGGTTGTGTGGATTATAGTGAGGGGAGTTGTTTAGTGTGGGGAGCTGTGGTTTTAAGTGAGGTTTATCTCCATCGATTGTAATTTGGTTTGGCTTGTTAAAATAAATTGGAATGTTATCGAGATTTTAAATGACTCACTAAATTAGATCTTTGGGTAATAGGGTTTTTGTTGGTTGGTGGGGTTTCGGTTTTTTGGTTTTTGGATGTATTTGGCTGTCCTGGTCATTTTCGTATTGTTAATCTTTAATTTGGGAGACGTAGGATGGGTTATATGTGGGGTGGGGTTGTTTTGAGTGTGTGCTGGCTAGTTGTGTGTTCTGGAAGCGTGGGGTTTATTGTTTGGTATGACGAAATGAAGTAGTGACGGAATGGAATGAACATCGTAATGGAATAAATGAAGTAATGGAATGACGCATTACGATTGTAATTATGTTTGGTTGCAAAAATAAAATGGAATGTAATCGATAATAAAAAGACTAAAATAGACTTTGTTAAATATGTTTTTTTGTTTGATGGGTAATTAATAAAGAGTTTTTATGTAATTATCATTTCATTTCAGAACGTAATGAAAAAAAAACAATGGGTCCCTAATGAATGAAAGTGATTGTTTTTTATGTAATGAGTAATTGTATGCAATAAGTCATTACATTCCATTATTGTAAACAAACGTGATTTTTTTCATTCTGCCATAATGATGTATTCCATTCCAACTCTCATTGCGACGTACCAAACACTACGTTAGTATATTATGATTTTACGATATTGCAAAGCACACATGATCCGGATCATATGTGAAATCTTTGCAAGCTTGAAATCTTATAAGATCTGATATTGATTATATGATCTTAAGATCTAATTCGATCTGATCTTACTTTTCTCGAAGCACAAACCAAAACGCTATATACTTATAGATTGAGTTTTGTAGAAATTACAAAACAACATGTTAATCTTTTTAAAATTTCGTAATCATAATTTATGACAAAATTTTAATAAAACACTTATATAATTTCGTGTTTATGATATATAATAATTTAATTTTTTTTATAATATCACATAGACTATTAAAAAAATAACATTACAGTAGGATAGATCTTGATCTGATCTTAAAATCTTGATTCTACAAATACAAGATCGATACCGAGTAAGATCCCAATTCGAAAACATACTACAAGTAGCAGAAACCAATGTATTTATTACTCTTTCCGTCACATAATAAATGTTGACTTTTTAAAGTTTTTTTTTCAAATTTCACCTTAACTATTTTGTTATTATATGATACGTGATGCAAAATATATCAATAAATTGTATTTTAAATGTATTTTCACTAGTATAATTTCATCAAATCTATACTACATATAAAAGAGATTGGTATCTCTCTCCTATTAATTATTTAAGTAATACTTATTATATGCACATTGTATAAGCTATCTCTATACTACATATCTATATTACATATAAAGCAAATTACACACTCTCTCTCACTTCATTTAATGTCTCAAAGAAATTAAGTAATCCAAGTTATAAAGCATAATTTACAATTCTTAAATGCAACTTTTCATCAAAAAAAATTAAGTAATCCAAGTTATAAAGCATAATGTACAATCTTTAAATACAACTTTTCACCACAAAATCAACTATCTAACAAATACAAATATTAAAGCAAAATATACAATATTTATTCCTCCATGCATATGTTACAAGTATAAACTAATTAAATACACTAATTAATATTATTTTAAAACACCCCAAAAATAAAAAATACATATATTAAAGCAAAATATACAACATTTATTCTTTCACGCATATGTTACAAGTATAAACTAATTAAATACATTAATTAATGTTTCTTTAAAAACACCAAAAAATAAAAAATACATGTTATTATACACATTCTCCAAGCTAATAAAACATACATAGCTTAAAATAATTTATATACTAACAAGTTGATGATAAATATGGTTTTGAAAACTGAACCGGACCAACGGGTTCAACCAGAAATCGGAGTCGCCACCGGTTTGGCTAGCAAATAAAATCCGTTCGAAAATGAAATGGAGATTATCGGTCGAAACCGGTAAAAACAGGTGAATCGGGTCGAACTGAGATTATTTTTTTATTCTTCGATTAATCAGTTTTTTTTGTTTCGTTGGCATCTAAACTTTAATTACAGGGTACCCGCCGCTGCAACGCGCGAGTACCCTGCTAGTATTATATAACATGAAACAAAATATTTAAGATGAAAGTTGATAAAGAAATATTTTAAAAGTTACTACTCCCATCTCAATTTTATTATTCATCTTTTCTTTTTAATATGTCTTAAAATTATTGCTTGTAAACCGTTTAATTTTACCGTATTGTCGTTAATAGAAATTCGTATTTACAAAACTAATAGTACACATTAAGAGATGAGATCCTTATAGAACATTATCATTTTAAAGAACAAATTGGTGAATCTTAGCCACTCATTTTTTTCATTAAAATAAAAAAACTCACTTATCACATTTTACTTAAAAATAAAATATCTTGCAATCGGTAAATCGTCAAAAGAAAAAAAATACATCATCGCGACGAGTATTTTTTTATCTTTCTATAGAGAGGCACTTCTATATACTTTCGATGTACTTTTTTTCGAACTTTTTTTTTTCAGTCACGTCTTAAAAAATCACATGTGATTTTACGAAATCACATGTGATTTTTTCAGACGTTACTGAAAAAAAAATTAAAAAAAAGTTCGTCTAAAGAAATCACATGTGATTGTGATACAAATCACATGTGATTTTTTCAGACGTGACTGAAAAAAAAAAGTTCGTTGAAAGAATTCACATGTGATTGTGGTACAAATCACATGTGATTGTGATACAAATCACATGTGATATTTTCAGACTTGACTGGAAAAAAAAAAGTTCGTCAAAAGAAATCACATGTGATTTTTTCAGACGTGACTGAAAAAAATAAAAAATAAAAGTTCGTCTAAAGTATATAGAAGTGCCCTCTGTAGAAAGATGATTTAATTCTCGTCGCGATGGTATGTTTCGTTTTGCGTAACGATTAACGGTTTGTGAGATATATTTTTTTTTAAAATAGGATAAAAGTGGGTTTTTTTTAATTAAATTAAAATAAGAATTTATTTAAACTATTAGATGAAAATAAAATGAATGGTTGAGATGAAGTGAATTGTTCTTTAATTAGATAATGTTTTACATGGAACTTTTCTCTACACATTAATTACTTGTTAAAAAGGTAAAACCGTTTTTTTTTTGCTTTTTAAAAACTAAATCAGTAATTAATACATTATTTTTAAACTTTGTATTAACCATCTATAAACAATAATTTTGCAACGAAAGAAGTAAAACACATGACATTTATTGTTGGGGAACTATCAACCTTTTTCTTTTTGCCATTAGGCTAAACGTAGTGGTGACCGTAGAGGACACCGTCACGTCAGCGCCAACTCAGCTTTCTCTCTCTTAGACCACACAGTGACCAAACACCCGTAGTGGTGACCGCACAGGCGACCGAACAAAATTTATTTATTTTTAAATATTACATTAATAATTAAACATTACAAACTAAAATACGAAAATAAAAATACACGGAAGAAAAGACGGGAAAAAAATTACGAAAGATAAAAAATTACAGTAAATTAGTTTGCATTTGTTCGATGCCAAATGTGTTCCACTAGATCGGCTTTAAGATTAAGATGAGTTTCTTCGTCGTGTATTTCTCTGATAACTCGTAGCCTATCTTGTGTCGATCTTACGGGATCATTTTCACGATGTTGTTCCCCCGGATAAAAGTCGGGAGAGATTGTCTTTCCTTTTTCTTTGCGAATCATATTATGTAATATGATGCAAGCGTACATCAAATGCGTAATCCTTTTAAGACTCCTAGACCGTGCAGGAGTTCTTACGATATCCCATTTTTTTTTCTTTAGCACGTCAAACGCTCGTTTCACATCTTTTCTTGCTACTTCATGCGCTTTATTTTATCTTATTCGCTTCACATCATTTGACCCTAGCTGCGAAATAGACTTCATAAGCACAACTCATTCTGTATATATCCCGTCCGTAAGATAATATCCCCATTTATATGTCACGTCGTTAGCCACGAATGGAATCTCTGGTGCTTTTCCTACTTTAAGATCATTTAAAACAGGGGATTGATGTAAAACGTTAACATCATTGTTCGAACCTGCAACACCAAAGAAGGCGTGTCAAATCCATAAATCTTGTGAGGCAACCGCTTCTAACAAAATGAATGGCTCTGACCCGGAATCACCCCTACTGATTTGAGCACGATATGCTTGTGGACATTGAGCCCACGGCCATTTTGTACAGTCTATGCTGCCTATCATACCAAGAAACCCATGTTTGTTCTCGTGAAAAGCGAAGAGTTTTTTGATGTCAGTTTGCGTAGGCCTTCGCAAATACTCCTCGCCATATAACTCTATTACCCCGTTACAGAAATGCATCAAACAATCACGAGAAGTTTTTTCACCGATTTGTAAATATTCGTCTAGAGAATCTGGAACAGCAGCGTATGCTAGTTGGCGAATCGCGGAGGTACACTTCACTAAAGCAGAGATGCCAGCTTTTCCAACAGCATCACACCCTTCTTGAAAATAAGGGCAGTTACCAGACAAATCTTGAACAATGCGGGTAAACAGCGATCTGTTCATTCGGAATCGTTTATGAAATAAATAGGCGTTGTAAAATGGTTTTTTAGCAAAGTAAGCTAGCACTAGACGGTTATGAGCACCGTAACGATCTTTAGGCATATAGATTCGTTGGTATTTTTGGATTGTAGGAGTAGATGCTTGAATAACCAAAGCAACGTCTATTAAAAAACCGGAGAGTAAACTATTCACTTCCGTTTCATCATCCGTATCAACGAAAAATAAACACTCGGAATTAATTTGAGACATATTGTTTGTAGTGTGTGTTTTTGATAAAAAGTGTATATGTGTGTGAAAATAGAAAAGAAGATGTTAGGTTTTATAGAAAATAAAGTGATAATTTTTTTTATAGGAAACGGCTTCATTTACTCGGTCTTCTACACGAACCAAACAATTACAAAGGTTGAGGGGGACTAGTCTAGTTCGGTCGATGTAATGGGACGACCGACCTTAGTTGCTTTCACATGGGACGGCCGACCGAAGGTCGACCTTACCATTACATTCAGTCGAAAAACAAGTAGTTTGACGGTGACAACAACGATAATGTCGGCAAACACATGAACCTAGATATCGTCACGTTTCTTCTAACACTTTTAACACATGAACTCTTTTAATCTTTACTAGTAAAATTTAGGGTAAATAATGGTTTATTTGGGTGTAGATGAAGATTTAAGTAGGGGTGTTGATCGTTATCGAGTTGTTCGGTTTCGTTAAAAATTCTTTTGGGTCAAACTGAGATCCGAATTCAACCGAAACCGAATTTGAATTATGTTTGGTTTTCGGGTTGACTTGAATAACTCGAATTACACTAATTATTTAAAAAAATAAAACTAATAATTACATTGATATTTTGCAAAAAAATAAATTGTTTTAAGTATAAAAAGTGTTTTTTTTATATTAGGATTAAAATTAAATGGTCTTTTTAAAATATATATATTTATATAAATTCGGTTTTCGGTTCGGTTTACGATTCAGATTGTCAAACCCATATCAACTCGAAAATCGAATTTGTAGTTCGGTTCGGTTCGATTTTGGCAAATTTGGTTTGGTTATTATTTACTTTTTTTTGTCTAAGAAACAATTATTTTAAGATAAAAATACTCAAAAACAACCTTATAGCTCATTGTCACATTGTGGTCTAAACTTAGAAAGTGACAACAAAGGATAAAGTCGGCAAACACATGAACTTAGATACCGCCACGTTTCTTCTATCACTTTAAACACATGAAATTCTTTGCTTCTTCTAAACCTTCACGCTTCCCATTTCTTTATTTCATCATCTTCACTACTTAAACACACAAAAAAAAAACATTTCTCACACACATATCTCAAATCTAGCAAAAAAAATGGCAGATTGGGGTCCAGTTGTTATAGCAGTGGTACTATTTGTACTTTTGTCACCAGGGTTATTGGTGCAAATACCTGGAAGGAATCGAGTTATCGAGTTCGGGAACATGCAGACTAGTGGCTTGTCGATACTTGTGCATACCGTTATTTATTTCGGGCTTGTTACGATTTTCTTGATTGCTATAGGTGTTCATATCTATACTGGATAGATAGAGATTGAAGATGATGTTTGGAATTGTGGTTGGGTTCGAGTTTAGTTTGGTTTTTATGTATCTTTGTGTTTAATTGGATTATGTTTGTAATGATATTTGTAACATTTGCTTTTACAAATGTATCAATTTGTTTGACATGGTTCTTGCTGAGGTTGCAAGTTTTTTTTTTTTTTTTTTTTTCAAGGATTGAAGCCTCGATCGAGCATGTGCTTGTTAGATGACAAATAAGTTTTCACCCATTATCGACTAATTACCGCACTATTAGCAACTCATTACCAACTGACCTGTATTTGGGGTTTGCGTAACATTGTCTATACAGTTTCGATGTGGAAGTGTCGTTTTCGTCTAGTCAAAAATCATCTATATTACTTGCTGTAATTCGCTTGACCGCTTTATTTTATCTTGTTCGTTAAGGCGATTGAAACTTTTTGTGTCGTACCGGCCCACATGTTTATAGTGTTTCTCCTTATGATCTAGGCTCACAACAGCATATTTGGCCGGTCTCAACTAGGGGTGAGCAGAAAAACCGAAAAATCCGAATAAACCGAAACCGAACCGAGCCGAAAATAACCGAACTCAACTAATAACCGAACCGAATTTGTCAAAATCAAACCGAACCGAACTACGAATTCGATTCTCGGGTTGGATATGGGTTTAGCTGAACCGAAAACCGAATTTATATAAATATATACATTTTGTATATATTTATATATATAAAAAGATAAATAAAATTTTATCCTAATATAAAAAAACACTTTTTATTTTTGAAATAACTTTTTTTTGCTAAATATCTATGTATTTTTTTTTCTTTTTTCTAAATAAATAGTGTAATTTGAATTATTCGGGTCAACCCAAAAACCAAACCAAATTCAAATTCGGTTTTCGGTTCGGTTATCGTTTTTTTTTTTCGGTTCATTTTTCGAGTTGACCCAAAAAAAATTTAACCGAACCGAATAACCCGATAACCGAACCGATCAACACCCGTAGTCTCAACAATGCCAGCCCACCAACAGATACCTTATTCCTATATTGGCCCAAGTCCGAGTCCAATACACTCCCCCACCAAAGTTACACCTATGTACCTGTCACAAGCAACCATGCTTCCTCAGGCAAATCCGACCATGACTTTACCGGACCCGGCTTGGAATATGGACATGGGAGCCTCATCACATTTGGCGGACAACACATGTATGCTTACTTCTCTTTGTAATAAAAGTTTTTATCCTTTTATATTTATGACAATGGTCAATCTATACCTATTATTAACAAGGGACATAGCTTTTTGCCCACTCCTCATAAACCACTGCACCTTTATAATATACTTGTCACGCCCAACATTATTAAGAACTTGATTTTTGTCCGTAAATTTACTAAAGACATTAAAGTTTCTGTTGAGTTTGACGAGTTTGGGTTTTCCGTTAAGGATTATCGGAGTCGCAAGGTCCTTCTCTGTTGTGATAGCAGCGGAGACCTCTACCATGTTCGTCATCAGCCTATACCTTCTTCTTCAATTGCATTGCTTTCAATCCGTCCATTACGTGCCACGTCGCCTCGAGTCTAACCATTTAATTACTTGTAATAAAACAAAACAGCCCACCTTGTGTCATGCTTGCCACCTTGGCAAACATGTTAGACTTCCTTTTTATAGTTCTGAATCGTATGTTGAGTCCATTTTTGATATCGTACATTCTGATGCGTGGACTTCACCCATTACGAGTAGCAGTGGAATAAAATATTATTATATTTTCTTAGATAATTTCTCGCATTTTCTATGAGTTTATCTTTTGCACAATAAATCTGACTTGTATGATAATTTCGCGCAATTTCGTGGTCTTCACAAATGTGTTCTCCCTGTGTTAAACTACCTTCATAATAGTTACACAAGGTTAGACAGTCTTTTTGTTTTGGTTGTGAATACTCATATTATTTAATGTTTATATGATAAAACAAAGTTAGTTTTCTTATTATTCAAGAGTTTCAAACACTAATCTGCTTTGTAAAAGATAAAATCCCACACGAAATTTTATTGGCTGGCTATATCGTCATGTAAAATAGAAATGACAAATTAGGCTCATGAGACATGATTAGTTCTCCTACTAGGACTACTAAATGGATCCTTGTAGTGGTATTATTATGGTTATGTTTTTCTGCAAGTGATCTTTACCGGTAGGAAGAATATGGAACACTACAAGATATAGGATCTTTATTGATTCTCATAAAGTGTTAATAAATGCCAATAAACAATCACTAAAGCCATTTTGGGCATTGTTTTGTCCATTTGAAAAATGTTGCCCATCATGGACTTTGATATAGTAGTTAAAAATACATTCTCTTTAAGAAGAGGACATTTTTTGGTTCGGTTTTTGGTTTTGTATATCTATAGTTTTCCGGTTCAGTTTTGTCGGTTCGGTTCGGGTTAAAAACAAGAAAAATACGCTTAAACTATCTATTCGGTTCGGCTTTCGGTATTTCTCAGTAAATTTTGGTTCGGTTTCGGTTCATGTTTTTCCCGAAACTCGTTTTTTGGTTCGGTTCGGTTCGGTTTTGAACCCATGTTCACCCCTAGTCATATATGTCTTTGCTTTGGGGTTATATCAGGAGATTATTATGTATCGAGTTAAATCTAAATGAATGAAAATTATATGTTTTAAAAGGTTAGTGTTATGTAACATTAATTTTCATTAGTTCTTGTCCCATATTAACAAGTGTTTTTCAATTGTTATTATGCATTATTCATTCAACTTAAAATGATTCGCTAAATCACTATTTTCTACTTAATTTCTTACTGTACAGGTCGGTGTCGAGAGCCATAAATGGAACTGAATTCGAAGTTGGGGATGTTAAATCTGAAGTAATAAGAGGTAAAAAAGACTCGTGCATCCTGCCACATTTATTGTCCCTTTTGTAGGTTATAATTGATTTATTTAATAAGAAATATTTAAAATATGGGTGTACTAGATGCGAGATAATCCAAAGCTATACATGGCTTATGGATTGTAATGGGCTTTGAAGGGATGCGCACCAAAAGTAGCTTCAAAAAATACGTGGACAAAGTAAGTTATACTCGTTTTCATATAATATAGTTATTATTGTTTGATATAAAAATGAGTAACTATTTGAGCTTTTTAAACAGAGACAATGCATGGGGCAATTACATGACATTGTATGCCACTGCAAACAAGGTACGTTTTTTGTGAGCTTAAGTCGAATAAAGTTTCACAAATGAACCAGTGATCCAACATTAAGTCCTTTAACCCCTTTTAAACCGATCCTAAAGGATCGGTTTAAAAGGGGGTAAAGGACTTAATGTTGGCTCGCTAGTTCATTTGTGAAACCTTAGTCGACTTAAGCTTACAAAAAACATACCTTGTTTGCGGCAGCGTACAATGTCATGTAATTGCCCCATGCATTCTCTGTTCAAAAAGCTCAAATAGTTACTCATTTTTATATGATAACGATATTATATGAAAACGAGTATAACTTACTTTGCCAATCCGTCCACGTATTTTTTGAAGCTACTTTTGGTGTGCATCCCTTCAAAGCTCATGACGGATCCATAAGCCATGTATAAACGTCACAGGTGGCAAGAGTCTTATTTACCTCTTTTATTACTTCAGATTTAACATCTCCAAATTCAAATTTCGTTCCATATGACTCTAGACACTGACCTATACTGTAAGAAATTAAGTAGAAAATAGTGATTTAGTGAATTGTTTTAAGTTAGAATGAATAATGCTAAAATAACCATTGAAAAACACTTGTTAACATGGCACAAGAACTAATGAAAATTAATGTCACATAACCCTAACCTTTCACAACAAATAATTTCGGTTCATTAAGATTTAACTCGATACATAATAATCTTCGTATCTAACCCCAAAGCAAAGATATATGACTTCCTATTCTTAAAGAGAATGTATATTTAACTTTTTTTTTGAACGGCAACTTTTATTAAGCTAGCAAGGAGCTAGAAAAAGAACATTACAAAGAAATTAAATTTGGGGATTTTAACCGGCACTCCAAAAAAAATATCCTATTACATCTACTATTGCACCAAGAAAAAGATCTAGAAATAATCTCGTCATGGATCTCTGACCTCCTTGGAACCAAAATATCAAAAATGAGCCGGTTCCGAAACACCCATATATGCCACCAAGCAACGAAGAAAACGTCCTCTAACATAAGTTTAAGCTTGGACGGCATTCTTATAGTGTCGAACCACGTGTACCAATCTGTAAAAGAAGAACAATCTCTCCAAGGAATATCCCACCAAATACTGATCTTCCGGAGAATGCTTTTCGCCATGTCACAATGAAAAAAAAATGAGAGGAATCTTCAGTAGACGAATTACATATAGGACAATATCCGAATCCAAAATAACACCTCTTTTGATAAGATTCAATCTAGTCGGGAGACGGTCAAGGCGGGCTCGCCATGCGAAAACATTAATCTTCTTCGGGACGAATTTAGCCCACCTAGTAGCAACATCCATGGAAGGAAGAAATAACTCGTCCAAAGAAGATCGAACATCTTTTACACGAAAATCTCCTTCTCCATTTAAGTCGCAAACCCACCTATCGATTGATGAGGATAACATAACTGTATCAAAGTCCATGATGTGCAACATTTTTCAAAGTCATAATGAAAAGTAACAAATGTGTTAATCATAAAAGTATGGTGATATATGAAATTAGTCCTTTAATTTAAGTGGGAGTAGCCCAAAATGGCTTTGGTGATTGTTTATTAGCTTTTATTGACACTTTTTGAGAGTCACAAAAGATCCTATTTCCTGTAATGTCGTCCTACCGGTAAAGATCACATACATAAAAACTTAACCATAGTAATACCACTACAAGGATCCATTTAGCACTCCTAGTAGGGGCGGCTCAAGCCTAGTGGAGGCCTAAAGCGAAATTTTTATATGAGGCTTTTCTATATTATTCATTTAATATATTGAAGATAGAGATAGATATTATAAGAACATTTAATTATTAAACCAAAAATACAATTAATATATTGAAGATAGAGATAGATATTATAAGAAAGAGAAAATGCCATACTTCGTTTTATGATAATGACTACTAGAGTTTAATGAAATAGCGACGACATTAGCGATAGACACGAGCAAGTCACACTTTTCTTACTTTTGTAGCGGCACACTTAGCCTCACTTCCATCCCCGGATGTCCCTAGACATGTCGCGATATAGATGTCGCAATAAAAGTTTCATGTTTTTCGTCTGCCTCAATTGCGTCGCAAAAAACATCATTGTGTCGCAAAAAACATCATTGTGATGATCATATATTTAAGCAAGGAGAACTAATCATGTGTCATGAGCCCAATTCGTCATTTCTATATTACATGACGATATAGCCATCCAATAAAATTCCGTGTGGGATTTGATCTTTTACATAGTAGATTAGCATTTGAAACTCTTGAATGATGAAAAAACTGACTTTGTGTTATCATATAAACATAAAATAATATGAGTATTCACAACCAAAACAAAAAGAGTGTCTAACGTTGTGTAACTATTATGAAGGTTGTTTAACCCACTAAGAACACCCTTGTCAAGACAAAGAGAGTAATATGTCGAAATAACTAATGGGAAATTTCCGGGTTGTATGGTACATAAGCTCCTTAGTGTTTTAGGTAGCTTTGTTAGATCTCGAGAAAACTCTTGATGAAAAAGTGTGTGTTTGGTGAGAAGAAGTGAAGAAGTGTATCATATATAAGGGTAATACAGTAAAAGAGAGGCTCTCTTTTACACAATGGGTTTTTGTGTTTGTTTGAGGATGTAATCTTAGCCATACAATGATAATCCGAGTAAAAGGAATCAAGGGTCAAGATTTAATAGCAAATGTTAGACTGAAGATCCATGTGACGAGTACTATATAGTAGTACTGAAATAAGAAAAATGAAGGGAAACATGTGGTGATGACAGAAAATGTTAGATACCATCAGTGATTTTGAATTGCGAGACTTTTAATGTTACGATGACAAGTTAGGAAGGTAAGAATGATATTAAAATCATCATCTTGGTAAGATGGGAAAATTTTTAAAAGTACGTTGGTAAATAATGACTTTAACCCTTTATTTTCATGGCATTCATTCACTTTGAAATGTGTGACTTTTAATGTTTTGATGACATAATTTCAATTCTATCGTGCACGTTCAAAAAATTTGTTAAAAACTAATATGCATCTAAATCACTCAACGCTTGGGATTATAGGGTTGTCAACGGTTGTGGTCATGGGGTCATGGTCATAGGGTGTCAAGGATTGAAGCATCGACGTGTGCTTGTTAGTCGCAAAAATGTTTTATCTCATTACGAACCGAGCTACATGCTATTAGCAACCATCACCTGACTTACATTTGGGGATTGGCTTTAATTGTCTATGCAGTTTCGATGTGGAAGTGTCATTTTCGTCGAGTCACAAATGGCGTATCGAGACACTATAAAAGATTAGCTAGCGGGTTGAAATTGAACAATTTTATTAAATGAATGAAAGCAAATATATATATTTATATTTAGAAATGTCAAATACGTGAATACATTTTTTTTAATTAATCAAAGTGCTTAGTATGATTATAAATGGCAAAAGGTACTTGGCATCAGCACATATCAACATCCAAAACTTATTTACCAAACTCAACTAAACATATATCCAATTTACCAATCTAGACCGAATATCATCATATTACCAGAATGAACCTGACACGGCGCATAATAACTATTATGCGCCAAAAAATGCGCATGCTTTGTCATTTACTTAATCTATGTGTACCATATTAAGTGTGTTATGCGCCTGTACAAATGACAAATGCGTCGTGCTTTGTTTTATGACCGTGTTTTGCTTTTTTTTTCTTCAGTGAATCATAAATCACATTAATTCGAATTTACTTCAACCACCCATACTTTGTCCTTTACTTTTATGCATGCACTTTGTTTTCTTTTACTTCAATGAATCATAAATGCATTAAATTTAAATTTAATTGAACCATCCACTTCAATATGACCCAACTGCTTATTTTATCTTTTCCATTAATTTAACTCAACTACCCACTACCCCATCTCCTATTATTAACAGTTTTTACGTCTTTAACAAAAAACCAAAAATAGATTACTACCTATCAACATGAAATGAAGAGTAAAATATCTTAACTTTAACTGCTTAATGTGTTTAACAAATATTAAAAACATAGAAATGTCTTTAAAGACACAGAAAATTTATTGTTTTCCATTTACAATGGTTTACTTCTTTTTCTATTTCAATCTAAATGTTCATACGTAAAGTTCCAGGAATGAAATTAAACTCAATATGAATACTAGGATGCGCCTAGGCTTGTTATTTTGTGAATGCGCCTGGGATGAAATTAAAATCGATAATCCCTAGGATGAGTGACGAATGTGTTTAGGTTTATCTTTTATTTTAATATTTTAACACATAATGCGCCTCGAATGCGCCTCACTTTTGTCATTTTGTGTTGAAAATGCGTCTATGTTAAGATTGTTGATTAAAAATTTCCCTTCTATCCAACGAAGCGCACATTTATGTTCATTTTCGTAAATAAAAAATACGCCGTCCATTATGGTAAAGTGTACTTTAAATTCCTCATTTTGAATTTTTCTCAACGTAAAACGTGCTATAAGCTCCATTTTACGTAGCAAAAGCAACACATGTTTGAAGAACGTACCACACTATCTTGTGTGTAATATATCCCATGGTCTATAGCTATCATTCACAAAATTTTCCAGGCCGCAATATATAAAAAAATTGTAACGGAGCACACTACGAGGACAATAAGAATGGGTAACAATACTTTTGGCGAGAACATGGTTGTTCTCGCCAAAAGTCACTAAACGAGAACAATTTAATAGCTTTCCATATAGAAGGAATACAAATTTAGTTCGTATATGGAAATCAATAAAAACCAACAAGATGTTTGAGAGTTATTTATGTACTATATGCAAAATCTCAAAATCAACTTCATGTAACAACTAAGGTTAAGGGAGCTACTTAACTAAGGTTATTATCTAGATTTCTTATACTATTAAAATCTGCTAATGCTTCTACAAGGTGTTTTGAATAACATATTGTTGAAGTAAATCTTTTTACTCGAGAGAGATCTTTCGGACTTGTGTCGTCAAGGTCCTTCAAATTCCTGTAGGGTATGAAACAGATGCGTTAGCCTTGCCGTGGGTGTGACCCCAAGACCAAGCTCTGGCGTGAGAGTAAGTAAAGGGTTATGCCAGAAGGCTAAAGTAAATAAGTGTAGATGAAAATGCACCTGTATGTGTATAAATGTGAGGTATTTATACACCTCAGAGTACTGTGTTGATATACTGTATGGGTACTGTTCTAGCATTGTTCCTGACAAATAGAGCATGGTAAGCCGAACAACCCCTAAGGTGGGTGTCGGTGGGTATGTGCATCTAGGGGCATAATCCCGTGAAATCATGAGTAGGGCGACGTTCCTAGATTGCCTTCCATTACCTGTTGGGTCTGAGAAAGAGTAGTGCTCCGTCTAGGTCTTACAGCGAGCCCTCCGAAATATGGGCCGGTAAGCCTTTCGGTTGACCTTCCGAATATATACGTCGTCATCCCCCCCCCCCAATATCATGTGGTTAGCCATAGCCTAGCGACGTGATACTATCTTCGAGTAAACCTGTGTAGACATTAGCTTAATAATGGACATGTATGTTATATGTAATTATTGTTCTTACATTTGTATTTTTTTAAAGGAGAAAAGGAGAAAAAAGGAAGGAGGGTGTAGACGACGTGAGCCGAGGGTGACTGCTTTGGTCCATTGGGGTAATTTGTTGGGCCATAAAGTGGGTCAGTAAATATCTGAACCATTACAGCGTGACACGTGTCGCTAAGTGGGCCCATCCCATGGCCTAGATTGATCGACGTGTGTGCTGACACGACACGTCACTTCAGTTGCCCTTTTGTTGCGGGTGGTTGCAAACACCAAATTTTAAAATTCCCTGGGCAATGTACATAATCGTTGCAGTGTATTATAGGCAAGACTCAGGAAAAGTTATCGTTCTCTAGGTGAATAGCTTGTGAAGGTTTGAATCGAATGTCAGTAAAGTCCAAGGGTTGTAAGAAGATTATTTTTGTATTTTTATATTTTTTAGAAAGCAAGTAAAATCTCGCGTTTTGAAGGTTGTTTGTTTTAAAATAATTAACTACTAATCTAATTGTAATATAATCTAATGGCATTGGAGAATCGTATAAGTAAACAAACGTGTTCACTTAATCATGCACTACTCCTTAGATTGCTCTTTCTAATCCTATTGCCCGTCACACTTGCAGTGTAATGTGTAAGTATTTCCTAATTCATGAACGAATTGCACGAACCCGCCGTCTATGTAACACTCCGTTATGACAACGCACAAGTAAGGTAGTATAAAGTCTATTACAAGGCTCCTAAGAGTGTATTACACGCATTCAAACATTAAAAGGTGATCAACCATTTCAGGGCAAGGTAGTATGAAGACTATTGTGATGGTATCCTTTCTACGCAATCACGTTTCTCTAGACGCCTATGCTAATGTAATA
Source organism: Tanacetum coccineum (assembly GCA_026074375.1). NCBI lineage: Eukaryota > Viridiplantae > Streptophyta > Magnoliopsida > Asterales > Asteraceae > Tanacetum > Tanacetum coccineum. The sequence continues at coordinate 18,873 of BQNB010013930.1, forward strand.
TCTTATAGCTAGTTTAGCCTAACGTGCACACTACCAACAAGAAGCAATAGTTAAAGGAATTACAAACCATGTTTCATGCAATCATAAACAAACACAATTAAATCTAGCATAATATCTTAAGAGAAAGCGAAGAACAATTAATCAAACAATACATAGACATATTGAAATATTAAAGGGATAAAGGGATAAAAGTACTTCACTTGATTAATACATGGAGTAATGATAGATATAACAGGGTTAAGAAACCCTAAAAACGTATGAGAATAAGCACCAAGTCGTTCCCTAAGTATTACCCACGAATTCCACCCTTTAAAACCTAACAACTAAGGATGTATATATAGGACGTAAGTCGCGACGACGTCGCTTGTAAATTGCGACGCCGTCAACCCGCATAATCTTCTTATGGTTTCTTCAATGACGGCAACTCTAACGCCGTCAGGATAAATCTGACGCCGTCCCTTTGATCTTCTAACGCCGTCACAAGGGATTGTGACACCGTCTCCACGAACTCTATGCCTTCTTGATATCAACTTTCGTGTAGAGTTGTAACCATGTCTGTTTCTTCTTAAATTGAGTCCAAGTTACGTGTATTTCCTCCAAATGTCATCCAAGTGTTAAAAATACAAAAAAGAAATGATTAAGCACTTATTTTTGGTATATTTGCATGATTTAGGGGGTTAAATGACCTTGAAAAGTGTATAAATAGACACCTCATCAAATACCCATACACTTGAGATTTGCTTGTCCTCAAGCAAATGAGCTTTTCTACCTAGTCAATAGCAATATCGGAGGCATTTAACTTAATAAAGATGATTCATTTCACAACCAATTAGACCTCGTAATTAAAAGCACGAAAATTATATAGTGGCACCTCACATAAGTGTTTGGATTCTTGATTTTTCTAGGGTTTATAAGAAATTATAACAATATGGGAAACGGAAAATTAACACTCATTACCTGTCATAACATATAAATTACCATAGGCTTGATAAAAGATCAGACCTCCACCGCATTGGCGTAAGCACCTAGAAATTATTATCAAAGAGGTCTTTAAAAGGGTTGTGGTGTATAGGTGAAGGGTAAAGGAAACACGGTTGGGGGATATTTAGGAAATTTACTAATGGGAAGTCAATCATTCACAAGAATATACGTATAAGGTGTTGCTAAGCCAAGACTCGACCACACTAGAACAAAGATATACAAACTCTACATCAAACTCTTTTTTTTTCTTTTCTTGACACTATCTTGACATAAACATAAGCAAAATAGCAGCCCGTACATTTTTTTCCTTTTTTCATTTTTTTCATTTTTCATATTTTTTTTCGTACACTTTTGCCCACCTATTTGCTGAAAATAAATACATGACTTGCGGTTTATAATTGCACCTCTACACTTGAGTATTTATTACTAAATAACATAATACTAACTAATGACCCGAATTAGAATGATCAACAAACATGGAGTATAAGCACGTATGAGGGTAATAAATTGACTTTCTTCCCCATTTATCCATTAAATAATCACTACCATAAATCTCAATCGTCCCAAAATCGTATACAATGATAATGACTCGACTTAGCAACCATGTACTCAAGTAAACAATTAATTAGGGTTAAACAAAAGTAATAATAATAATGTACTAAAAAGGGGTACATACACGGAAGGCTAAGGCGATTTGGGTGTAACATTTAATGGGGTGTAAACAATGTTGTTCATTAATAATCTGGAACCCATCGGAAAATTATGAGAACCGCAAAAAGGATAGGCTCGGAGGGTTGTACTAGGAGTATCTTGCACTAAAATTGAGTGTGAAGCAAGGGTGTAGGGGTAGTTACATGATCATGGAGATCATCATAACCATAGAAAATACAGGCTTAGAAAGAAGGGTTTATCCTAATGCCTCTTAACATTTAGCAAATCCTAATCACAAGAATACGATATCACTAGCGGCCTCGGGATGCATCACTAAAACAAGTTCTAGAACTGAATACACTACCGGTACACTCTCATAATTTTAACCGATACCAATGCTCCAGAAAAAGCGACAAAATCACACATGCTATCCTAAATCCATGAACGAGACACATGCGATTGCTCAATTCCTTAACTCGAGCAAGCTAAAGGTTAAAATCATTCTAAGCACCAAAGATGGATGCTTGAATTCTTAAAGATTTAGGCGTGAACCTCACATTTTAGGGTGGAATTTTTTTGAGTGGTAGGGTTTTTGTGCCAGTAATATAACTCCCATCCATGTTATGAATTGTGTTTGATAGTATCGCTTTTAGTGGTTTATACTCTAACTGTTTGTACTTGAACCGTAATAAGATGTTCTTTGCTGGCTTATGAAATATGGTTATTGGAGAAGTGTCGAGTGCTAAATTGATTGTTAGATTATGCATATCTTTTGCCAACTGAGAAAGTGACTTTTTTGCTATACATTAAGTTAACACTAATTTATAGAATCTGTGTAGTTCATTAATAACTCTCATGTTATACGTCTTGCATAACATTTCTTGTACACTTGTTAGTTTATTGTATTTCCATATAAGGGCACGTTAGTGCGCTACTTCAATTATATCTATATTCCTTCCATATAAAAAACTATCGAACTGTTGACTGATCCGTTGCATTTTTATACGTTGTAGCCTGGAAACTTTTGTGACCAATAGCTATAGACCATGGACTTACACACAAATTGTATCGTACGTTTATTTCAAACATTTTCTACCTTGGCTGAATAAAGGAACGTTGAGGGCTTACTTATGAGAATGTTTCTTCCAACTGTATGAATGGAGCATAACACGACTATATGTTGGTTTTATTGATGTGTATACCCTTTCCGGGAGCATTCTTCAAGTACTTTAAAACTCTTAGAGCCGGTTTTAAATGAGAAGTGAGAGGAGAGTGCATGAACTGGCTTAACGAGTGGACAACATAGGATATATCAGGCCTTGTGTGCGTGAGATATATTAATATTCCCAACAGTTTTTGGTATTCGGTTATATTCTTTAAAGGCTTATCCTTCTTGTTGATAGGTTTATCAGTTATGACCAGTTTTGATTCAATGGGTGTTGAGGTCGGCTTGCACGCAAGCAACCCATATTCAGCAAGTAATTCCATGCAATATTTTCTTTGAGATAAGCAAATTCCTTAGATATGTTTTCAAGACTTCAATACCAAGAAAGTATTTTAGTTCTCCCAAATCTTTTATTAAAAATTTTGTTTGAAGAAATTTTTTGCATTGGCTTACTTCATCCAAGTTGTTTCAGGTGATGACAATGTCATCCACATATACAAGTAATGCGATGTAGACATTGTTTTTAGCTTTTATAAATAGTGAGTAATCGGATTTGACAAGTTTGCAGACCTGTTATCATCCATGGAAAAGTATCCAGGAGGCAGGGTCATGGAAACATCTTTAGTCAAGTTTCCATACAAGAATGCATTGTTGACATCAAGTTGGAAAAGAGGCCAACCTTGATTAACTACCATACTTATCAGGCATTTTATGGTAACCATTTTGACAATAGGAGAGAAGGTTTCATCATAGTCCACCCCCTCTCTTTGATCATACCCTTTAGCCACTAATATAATGCCTAATAATCTTTTAATGTCCCTCCATTTGGATTGTATTTTTATTTTTTAAAATTCCCCCCCCCCCACCAAAATTTGCAACCAATTGTTTTTCTGTTTGGAGGAAGATTAGTTATCACCCATGTATTGTTCTTATTGAGAGCCTCTATTTTGGTATTCATGGCAGCCACCCAATCTTTATTGGTGAATGCTTCATGATATGAGGAAGGTTTGAGAGTTTTATTTAGCTTCGTTGACAAACAATAGTTTTCTTTGCTTAGGTGAGAATAGTTTACATGTCTTTGGATCCCATACTTAACCTTTTCATCTAGAACATCTTCAGACAGCTTTGTGGGAAGTTTAGAGACCCTTACAGACCTCCTCTATGTTATGGGTTCACTTTGGATGTTTAAGATGTTATGATTACCCTCGGATTCAAGTTTTACTATGTTGTCATCAGTGGATGAATGGGCAATGTCATATGTGGTAGCATTATTATCAAGTGATTCACTCAGAGAGTTTGAGATACTTCCAGAAACAGATGATTCATCATCATCTATGGTAGAGGATCTGTTGGATTAGGGTTTGGAAAATAAAGGGTATCAAAAAAAATAAGAAGATTTGTGTTGGAAGAATTCTCTGGAGATGTGTCATTTGTTTTAGTCAGTTTCAGAGGAAAAATGTTTTCATAGAACTTGATATCTCTAGAGTAAAATAATGTTTTGTTTTCTAAACTGTGCAATTTATACCCCTTTTTGAATTTAGAATATCTAACAAACACACATTTTTCTGATTTTTTGAAAACTTGTCATTATTGTTTAAAATCGTAGCAAAGTAGAGACAACCAAAGGATCTCAAATGATTAATGTTTGGTTCTCTGCCAAACACTAATTCATATGGAGTTTTCTCATTTAGCATAGAGGAAGGAAGTCTATTGATGAGATATGTTGCTTTCAGAATACATTCAGTCCAAAGATAAGTGGAATCCCCCTGAAACAGAAAAGACCTTGCAACATTAAGAAGGTGTCTATGTTTCTTCTCAGCAACACCATTTTGCTGAGGTGTATAGGAGTAGTTTGGTGAATAACACCATTAAGTTTGAAGAAGTTGTCCATATTATGATTTACAAATTCAGTTTCATTGTCACTTCTGTAAACTTTTACAATTTTATTAAACAACTTTTAGATACTCATGAAAGATGGTGATGTTTGAAAAAACTTCATCCTTATTTTTTTTAAGAGATATACTTAAACAACATGAGAAAAATCATCAACAATGGTTAAGAAATATTTGTATCCCTCTTGACTTGGTATTCTGTAAGGCCCTCACACATCAAGGTGAACAACATCACCAACATTAGTGGTTTTGTGATCACTGATAGGAAAAGGTTCACTTGATTATTTGACATGATGACATATATCACAAGTGCTCTTACTTAGCATTGTGTAAGGTCACAGGCCCTTTATAGCATATCTTAAGCATAGACTTTAAGAGGAGCGTCTGCTAAGCTACATAGCTGCATCTTATACCTATTTCCAGCCTGGTGTCAATTTTCTCTTTGATGATTTCTAGTACTTGGTCACATGGGTGACCAAGTCTGTTGTGCCAGAGTGTGTTTGAGTGACAAATCATGTTATTACATTTGATAAAGTTCTTATTATTGTTGAAATCAAAGAAGTACAAATCTCCTTGTTGACTATCGGTCCCTATTGTTTTCTTTAGGTGTAAGTCCTTTATATAACAGTTATACTCATCAAACCCTATGAATAACTTGCTATCTTTAGCCAGTTAGTGAATCGATAGGAGGTTGACAGTGTATTCTAGTACATACAATACATCATAAAGAGTGATTTTGTCACTATGTTTTAGATTTCCAACTTTTTTATGTAAGCAATTGTGTCAGTAGGATGATCAAATTGAAGGTTTTAATCAGAAATATCAACAACGTTTTCAAGGTTATCAAGAGATGTAACCATGCGTTGATTTGCACCATAATCAATGATGCCAACTTGTTTCTGTTTGTGTAAAACTTTGATTAAAAGGTTTTTAGAGTCTAGATCAGTGTAGAGAGTGTACTTGTCATATTGGCTTGTACATTCTTAGCATGCTTGCTATTAAGCAGATTGAGCAGTTCTTGGATCTGTTCAGGAGTAAGTTGGGTGGATGGAGAGGTAGGAACCTCTACCGATGATGAGTTGATATTATTGCTACTATAATTATTTGAGGTTCTTTGGGTATTGTTGTTATTTGCCCATTTCTTTTTAATATGATCAGGATACCTAACAATCTTGTAGCATTTTTCTATTGGGTGACTAGGAAGCCCACAGTTAGGATTTGAACATATCACAAATGGATTCCTAGTCATAAGTCCTATTGATTTGAACAATTTTCATAAATGGATTCTTGTTTTGATTTTGCAGCAAAGATTGAAACTTTTTGTTGATAAAATATAATGCCTAAAAACATTAATAATATTTTTTCACATCTTTACGTTTTGATAATCACAAAATATAAAAACGTTCAACGTAAAATTAAACGTAAACAAGTATTTAGTAGTATATTCTCATTTTCATACATTTACAATCACTTATAAGGTATGATAAATTAAATGCTATGGTTTTTATGATCCAAAGGATATTTTAATTCACTCAAATTTTATAAAATGTTGTAAACATGTTTATATAACTTACAATACTTTTTACTATTTTAAAAGAAATGTTTTTTCAAATTAAACATTTTGAATTTCCAAATTTTCGACCTATAATAACGGCTAGAAAAGTCCAGTATAAACACCTCCCCTGGATAGGCCATATAATAGGAGCGACTGGAAAGGGGCGCACCCCTTAATTATAAGGGGGTTGTCCCCTATTTAAGGGGGTCCACGGCCTGTGGACTACGTCTCCTTCTTGTCCTATAAATACTGGACTATTCCTCAATATTTTTCTCACGTTTGACTCATTCTTTATGCTCAAAACAACCCACTTATCCTCTCTAAAAATCTTTGATCATTTAAACATAGCTTTGTTTTCAAGTGATCAATGCTTTTCCTCAAGTGCAAGAGAAGAATACTTCCATAATCAAGTGAAGAAGTATTACACCTTAGTGTGCATAGCAACATTGTTGCATTCATATCACATATTTGTAATCAATTGTAATATTTGTAGTTGTGGTGGTAGTAGCTAGATTCTTGGTGTTCTTTGTAAGTTAGTTAATCGTTGTGATCTTACCAAGTAGTGTTAGGTAGTTGTGATATAAGTAGTGTGGTGAAGTGAAGTCGTGAAGTTGTGAAGAAGTCGTGAAGTTTTAAAGAAGCCGTGAAGAAGTTGTGAAGAAGTCGTGAAGTTGTGAAGTCGTGAACAAGTAGTGTGTTGTGTTGTGTTGAATTGGTCTCTAGCCAAAGATTAGAATCGACATATTGCTTGTAGTGTCGGAAATTGATTAAGCAACGTTGTGTACGGGTTTCTCGCATAAGGAGTTTGTTGACATAGTGAGAATAATCTTCGAGTTTTGGTGCTCGGGGAGTGGAGATCGGGCGAAGAGGTGCTTCGTTACCGAACCACTATATACATCCTCACGTTGTGGTTTGTTTGTTCTTATCTTATCTCTTGTCTTTTACTTTATCTTTCATTAATTATTTACATTGTTATATTGTGTAGCTTGAATTCACACAAAAGGTCGTATCTACGGTTTTTACAAACATACATGAAACTTAAATTTAAAAAGCGATAAACTATTCAACCCCCTTCTAGTTTTCCACAATTGGTATTAAGAGCCACGTTAAACAAGATTTTTAAAATAAATTGTATTTTAAAACTTGAATCGATCTATGGAATCGGAAAAATATTTAGAAGGGCAATCTATGCAAAGACCACCACTATTTGAAAGTGATGGATTTATTTATTGGAAAAATAGATTCGAAACTTATGTGAAGTCAAAAGATCTAGATCTTTGGCATGTTATTACCGATGGTGATTTTCCTCCCATTCAATTTAATCCCGAAACTAAAAAGGATGAAATTGTATCTTTTCACAAACAAAATGATGATCTTAAAAAGAAACTTGCTAAAAATAATGAAGCCAAAATGGTAATTTATAATGCTTTACCACGTAAAGAATATGAAAGAATTTTTATGTGTCAAACCGCAAAGGAAATTTGGGATACTTTGTTAATCACTCATCAAGGTAATAATCAAGTCAAAGCAAATAAAATAGATCTTCTTGTTCAACAATATGAACAATTCATGATTCCGGAAGAGGAATCAATAGATAATGCTTTTGCTAAATTTAACACTATTATTACTAGTCTAAAAGCACTTGATGAAGGTTTTTCTAGCAAGAATTGTGTTAGGAAGTTTCTTAGGGCATTGCATCCTAAATGGCGCGCAAAAGTCACGGCAATTGAAGAATCAAAGAATCTAACAACTCTTTCACTTGACGAACTTATTGGAAATTTAAAAGTCTATGAAGAAGTAATCAAGAAAGACTCCGAAACCGTCAAAAACAAAAGAGAACAAAGTAGATCTATTGCCTTGAAAGCTAGAAAGGAATCTAGTGATGAAGATAGTTCAACCTCCGATAGTGAAGATGAAGAATACGCCATGGCCGTAAGAAACTTCAAGAAATTCTTCAAAAGACAAGGACGATTCGTAAAACAACCATATGAAGAAAGAAGATCATTCCAAAGAAATAAAGATGACAAAAATAAGACAAGTGAAAGAAAATGTTTCAAGTGTGGAGATCCAAATCATCTCATCGGAGAATGTCCGAAACAATTAAAATATCAAAATCAAAGGGCGTTCGTGGGAGGAGCTTGGAGTGATAGCGACGATGATGAAGAGGAGAAGACAAAGGACGAAAAGTGTCTTATGGCTAAAGATTCCAATGAGGTACTTTCCGAAACCGAATATTTTAGTGATAATCAATCATCACTAGACGAAAATGACATAGATAATGAATATAGTAGACTATGCAAACTAGGATTAAAAGTCATGGCTAAAAATAAAACTCTAAAACAAGCTAAAATAAAATTAGAAAATGAAGTACTAGAATTAAAAGATAAACTATCTAGGCTAGAAAAAGGTAAGGAAGTAATTGAAGAATGCAAATTATGTCATGAACTTAAGTTTGAAAATGAGGAACTTAGAAAAGAAATATCTAGGCTAAATCAATTTAATGATAGTAGTCATTCACTTAAGAAAATAATAAGTTCTCAAAAACCTTCCGGAGATAAAACCGGTTTGGGATTTAATTTTACCAAAGGATCACCTAGCGAAACCAAACAAGTAAAATTTGTAAGAGCTCAAGAAGTCGAGTCAAAAGAAAAATTGATGGAATCAAACCCAAACTCAAAACCAAAATTTATACTTATAAACAACACCAAAATCCCTATTGCAAGTGATGATGAGGTAAAACATTTTTACAAACCTTCTTTAAAACCCGGAGTCGGATTTACTAAACCCACAATAAGGTCTAAAACACCTCCTCCGAGAAGAAAAGAAAATCCTCATCCTCGTTCCAAAACACCTCAACCTAGGAGAGACAATGGTAGACCAAATTACCCTAACACTAATCACACAATGTGGAATCGTCCACACCAACCAAATTTCACTCAATGTGCAAGTTGCTCACCATGTATGTGCCAAAACCAAATGCAAAATAGATGTGTAAACAATAACTTTGGATACATGAAACGTTGGGGACCAAATGACTAAGTCATCACAATCTTTGAAGTGGTATGTTATCTACTAACATTCTTTGTCTACGGACTAAAGAATTCATGATAAGGTTCCCATGAACCCTTATCATTTACATTCTGAAGACATTAACGAAGACTATTCTAAAGTCTAAGGTACGTCTCACTTTTCATATTCGTAGAATATAGATTACAAGTAAATGTCTATGTGTTACTATCATAATGTAGTATAATTAGTTCTTAAAAATAATAGTGTAGTCTCTAGAAATACCATTTGTTGGTTTTCTAGCTTTGAAGAGATTAGTTCTTTATGAACTACTCTTTCGTTTAGATTATAATCATACGTCTACAAAATGGAAATCTTCTATGACCACGTAGCAAACTCACGGAGATGAAGAAGAGCAAGCTAGTGGTTAACAATTAACATAGAAGTAGGATTAGTCACGCAACGATCATAGACACACTATGGATGAAACAAACTCCCTTCGACTTCAACGATCGTCTCGGATCCATGTCAACCATCGTCTACGTCCATCGGAATCAATTTTCTTTTTACATATTCTCAACTACGTCTTGCTATCTTATTATTTTCTCTATCCATTCTCGTCTTATCTCAAATCGAATCAATTAATTTTCTTTTCGAAGAAATTAATTCCTCCTCCTTGCAAGAAAACTCATTTCTAAATCGCCTCTCAAATTGACGCTTGATTATCTCATCCGAAATAGTCAAAGAAATTTTTTAATTAAACAAAGGATTAATTAAAAAATTGTCAATATTCATTCTCACAAAAACTGGCCAAAAATCGAATGAAATTTTTTTTAGAGGGCGGCCCCCTTAAAATTAAGGGGACCGGCAGTGTTAATTGGGCGGCCCCCTTAATTATTTAAGGGGGCCGGCCACTGGAAAAATAAACATCCTCTTTTCAGTCGAAAATACATAGCCAAACACCATTTTCCTTTCTTCCTTCCTCTTCCACCTGCTGTGAACGAACCACATACACCAAAACCTTCAAAAATCAAACCTCAATCATCCAATTAACCAAAATTCGCAAGGGGCAATCACTAACCAATCGATCAACAACATCTATTGTAAGTTTTCCATCATTCTTTTCATTTGATTTCATCCAATTTTGCTCTCAATCAAAATTGGGTGTTCTTCATTATTTTTTATATTTTTTATTTTGGCTTAGGATTTCCATAACTACAATGATGCCCGTAGTCATAGGAACACTACATTCATGATTGAATTGAATCAAAACACTAAATTGAGTCACAAATTTTTGGTTCGAAATTATCATAAATATACTTTCACATTTTTTTAACAAAGTTTATACATTGTTGATTCATGCCAAAAACATGGTAAAAACAACACTATTTTGTCCATCAAAACGTACATTTCTAAATGTATACTTTTCGAATCAATAGAAAATGTATTATAAAAATAAAGGGGTGTTTGGCTCGTTTCTTAGGATCAATTTTTTTTTAGTCGAAATGACCACCACCATAATTTTGTCACTTAACTAGCTTGTATAAGTCATCAAGATATATAATTCATATATATGTTGATATATTTTGTGATTGGTATAAAATAAAGGGGCGTTTGGCATAACCTTTTAAGAACATAATTTTTGAATAAAAACAAACACTACTTAACTTTTATCAAGTTAAAAATAATAAACTTATACTTGTCTTGTCAAACGTTATACTTGAACGTATAGTTTTTGAATAGCTAAACAAATTTTAGGGTTATCATAAGGGAGTGTTTGGTATTGATCTTGGTTTGAAATATAGTTAACTATTATGATTTCTTCTCATTCATACTGATATTAAGTCAAAAATATATTAATGTACATAATAGTCAAAGTCTTAGTTTTTTTTGGTCGAAGTAATCTTGTCCCAAATTGTCATTGTACTAAAATTCATTTTATTAGTATAATTTTTTTTTTTCGATTTTATGTTGTTGTTTACTGTTTAGTGACAGAAAATGCCAAGAGGCTCACTTTTCCACCGATATTCCCTTACCAAATCCTACATCCTAAATGTATCAAAATCCCGGCATTTTTCATCACCAATTTCCAAATTCTACAAATCCATGAAAATCGCTCATTCAACGAAGGTCGTGTTTGTTGATCAAGCCTACTACAATCCAACAAAACAACGAGCGTCTCTTCACAACATTCGCTTCGATAGTACTCTTTAAAATCATCGAGCCGATTGTTCTAAGATTCATTCTTTGATTTCCTATAGTCAACGTCACGGTTCAAACGATGAATTGGCCTATACTTGTATCTCCTTTATGATTCAACATGAATTCATAACTCTCACTCTTGCCCAATTCGGTCAAATCCTCAAAATTCCTTACAACGGTCAAGCCGTGTTCACCAACGAGTGGGACCTTGGATCTCTTGAGTATTCTCAAGAAACCGAGGGACCATATTCCACCGACCTTTCAAATCTGGATTTCGTAGATTCTTCTGATTGGAACGTGTCATGATAGACCGTTCCAATTAAAAGTCAAACGTCTACCCTCACATCCAAATACAAATCATCACAAAGAACACTTAAGCCTGTCATGTAAAGCAATGGGAAGAACTCATTCGAGAGAATGTGTTTGGACTAGGAGGACATCGGGACCATCTCCCCGCTTGTCTTGCTCACATGTTGTATTGTGTTGTTATCGAGGAACAATACAATCTTGCTTACTTCTTTGTCAAACGAATCGAATGCGCTAGAGCAAATCCAACCGCTAATCTTCCAAACGGTATGTTCTTGACTCGTCTTTATCGTCACATCATGGAAGTATATCCTCATCTCGACAATGGCATTTATGACATTGTTGATCGAGTCATGCGTCCTCTTGCTCTTAAACAAACTCGGAGACCTCGAAGTGATCGTGGCAAGGCACACTATTCCGTCTCATCCTCATCTCCACATTCGGCACGTTATCTCATCAACATGAGGATGATGATGATGATGATGTTTATGAAACTTCTCGTGCAAGTACTCCATCTCCTACCACCTATCTTAACTCTCTTAATCCACTCAACTACCAAAACTACGAAATACCTTCCGCTTCCGAACAAACCGATGAAACTCTCTTTGAACGACAAACCACCTTGCTCAACCAAACGCAAGAAATGCATAAGGAGATGCGCGGAGGTTTCAAGTCATTTGGAAAGGCACTAAAAGGGAGTTGTTAGCAAAGAAGAAGAATGTAGACATTAGGAGTGGAGTGAACAGATGGCTAAATGTAGTTTAAGTCAATTTTTAACTTGATTATGTGTATATGTTATTTAACCAACATGTGTGGTGATATATGATATATTCGGATAAGACTTATATGTTGGGTTATCTATTAGGTATTATTTTGTATGATGCCTTAAACTTTGGTTGTTTTATTAAATCAACTGTTATGGCCATTTTGGTTTCATGATTTAATGTGTTTATTATATGTTTATCTGATTAAATATGCTTATAAAAACTCTTAGGGCTTGCTGCAAATTAAAACCACCAAAACAAAAATACCTCACAAAAATTCCTGAGAAAAAATAGTTTTTCTGTGAAAAATGGAATAACAGTGGGGCGGCCCCTTATTTTTAGGGACCGCCCTTAGCCACTTCATGGGTAAATACAATATTTTTCTACTGATTTTTGCTTCTTCTTACACTAGTATCAGCTATCTTTACCACAGAATGCTTGAACAAATTTGGAATTTCCTTAAACTTATCACAAAATTCATTCCAGTTTCAATACAAATCTCTTCCAAATAAATTTCCTCCAAATGCATAAACAATTACACCATCTCCTTCACCTCATCATCAACTCAACCATACAATTCATGGACTCCACTAGTGCTTCCATTTCCAAGGTCTCCAAGAGGACCAAAAATCAACATCAGTTTCCACCAAAACAATTATTTGATGGATTTAACCAAGATGACCCAATACCTCCATCACCCTAAATTCTAAATTCATGTAATATGCTCCTATTCACCCTCCAATACACCATCAACAAATGACAAAGACACTTCTTCATCTTCAATTGATTACATACCCAAATCACCAACATCATCAACATCACCCTCACCAAATGGTTACTTGAACCCATCAACATCTCCTCCTCCAAGAGTTTCTCCACCACCTCCAACTCAAGATAATGCATCAATGGACATCACTCTCACTCTTTCCCCAAATACCCCACTTGATGTCCAATTTGATACTCCATCACCTTCACCACCTATCATTGCACATCCTATCCCTTGGAATTTCCTTGAAGCACATGGTAACTCATGCCTTTGTTGTATCCACAACCGAACCCTCATTTTCGGGTTAAGTGATGAACTTCACTATATGTTTTCATATATTGAACACATGCTCTCACAACCACCAATCATCATCACACCACCTCCACCATCATCCCCAAACTAAACATGCTCTATGTTTAGTCTCTCAAATAATTGATCCTCTACCATTTTGCATGCAAGTCCTATGGAGCTTTACTAGTTATAGGACTTTTGTACTTTTAATTTCATGTATGTTAGCATGTTATTTTCCTTATGTATGCATGAGTGTGTTTCACACACTACTTTAATTTTAATGAATGATCATTGTTGGTTGTATGTCATATTTTTCTTCCTTGCTACATGTTAGAAATATTTGTATTGTTCTAACCCATTTTGTAGCCAAGAAACCATAGCTCGATTCCTTGGTGCCCTCGAACGAGGGGGAGCACACATCAAGGGGGAGCATTTATTCCGTCGATTTTACTAGCAATCCTCGACGATGCCTTTTTGATTCTACAAAAAGGGGGAGAAATGACATAAAACTCACTAAATACTTGTTTAAAAATAATTTTACATTTAATGAGTTTAAATTTTGTAATCATCAAAAAGGGGGAGATTGTTGATAAAATATAATGCCTAAAAACATTAATAATATTTTTTCACATCTTTACGTTTTGATAATCACAAAATATAAAAACGTTCAACGTAAAATTAAACGTAAACAAGTATTTAGTAGTAAATATTCATTTCAAACTTATATCACTCCAAGGTATGAATAAACAAATGCTTGATGCATTTTATGATCAAAGGAAACTTTTATAAAATGTTGTAAACTTTTTATAAACATCACAAAACATTTTTTACATTTAAAAGAAATGTTTTATTCAAAATAAACATTTTGAATTTCAAATTTTCGGACCTAAAACGGCTAGAAATGGTCCAGTAAACACCTCCCCTGAATAGGACAAAAAGGGAGCGTCTGAATAAGGGGCGACCCCCTTAATTACATGGGCGGCCCCCTTAATTTTAAGGGGGCCGGCACCCTATTTAAGGGGGTCGGCCATAGACTCCGCTCCTCCTTCTTGTCCTATAAATACTGGACTATTCCTCAATATTTTTCTCACATTTTGCACTTATTCTTTCTGCTCAAAACAGCCCACTTATCCTCTTTAAAATCCTTTGATCATTTAATCATAAAGCTTTGTTTCCAAGTGATCCAAGCTATATTCCTCAAGTGCAAGAGAAGAATACTTCCATCATCAAGTGAAGAAGTATTACACCTTAGTGTGCATAGCAATCTTATTGCATTCATATCACATATTTGTAAATCAATTGTATATCTTGTAGTTGTGTGTAGTAGCTAGATCTTGGTGATCTTTGTAAGTATAGTTAGATCGTTGTGATCTTACCAAGTAGTGTTAGGTAGTTGTGATATAAGTAGTGTGGTGAAGTGAAGTCGTGAAGTTGTGAAGAAGTCGTGAAGTTTTAAAGAAGTCGTGAAGTTGTGAAGAAGTTGTGAAGTTGTGAAGAAGTCGTGAAGTTGTGAAGTCGTGAACAAGTCGTGAAGTTGTGTTGTGATAGATTGGTTCTAGCTAAGATTAGAACTCGACATCTAGCTTAGTGTCAGAAATTGATATAAGCAACGTTGTGTACGGTTTTCTCCGCCATAAGGGAGTTTGTTGACATAGTGAAGAAAACTCTCGAGTTTGGTGCTCGGGGAGTGGAGTAGGGCGAAGAGGTGCTTCGTTACCGAACCACTATAAATCCTCGCGTTGTGGTTTGATTGTTCTTACTCTTATCTCTTGTCTTACTTTATCATTTCATATATTTATATTGTTCATATTGTGCAAGCATTGAATTCACAAAAAGGTCGAATCTAAGTTTTACAAACATACATAAAACTTAAATTTAAAAAGCGGTAAACTATTAAACCCCCTTCTAGTTTTCCACACTTTTGTTCCAGCAGAACCAAAAGAAGAGCCTCTATAAGATTATTCCCTAGAAATGAGAGAGAATGCAATCTTAACATCTGGGAGAGGTTCCCTAGTTAACAGACTACTTCTGATGGGCTGGTAGATATCATCTAGCCCTATTAGGAATTGCATAAGTTTGATATGGTCTGGGTGGGTTTTAAACGCTTTCTAAGCATCACAAGAACATGCAGGCAGTTTGGTGATGGCATCAAACTGTTTCCATAGACCATTGAGGGTGTGATAATAAACAGAGACATGAGTCCCGTATTGATTTAAAGAGTTAATTTGATGGTGAAGATTAAAAGTTTCAGATCCATTAACTTTATCATATGTTTCTTGTAATTCATCCCAAACTTCCTTAGGACTAGTGGAAAAACATTGACCAAGATAGAGATCTTAGGAGATGGATCCAAGGATCCAGGAAAGAACAACAGAGTTGCATAAGTCTCATTGATTTGCTAAAGATTTATCAGCTGGTTTTTTGCATTTTCCATTTATGAAACCCATTTTCTTTTTTTTCGAAAGAGCAAGAGTCATTGCACAGCTCAAAACATTATAATTTTCAGTCCCTTTTAACTTTATGTTTACAAAATTTGTAATGCTAGATCATTTGAATGCAAATAAAGTTCATCACCATATATCAATTTGCTTGCCTCACTAGCACTAGAGCCACTAGCACCACTAGGTGGTCGAGTGGCATCATCATCTCCGACCATGATCACAAACTAAGGAGCAAGACAAATATAATTTTTATTTTTTTTGGTTTTATGATTTTTTTTGTTTTTTTGTTTGTTATTTATTTATGATGATGCAGGAACAGATTATATGAAAAAAAAATTAATAACAGAACACAGCATGAATTAGAAAAAAGGGAACACGGAACAAACAACAGTTAAAAATAGGTAGCTAATGAAAGGTTTATCCTGGTTTTACCAAGATCAGGTGGGTGAGAGATGAGACCTCAATGCAGCGGAAGTAAAGAAGAGGCGAGAACAGAAACACCAGAAAATTAGGGTTTAGATACAAACCCTAACTTTCAATCACCAACTACCAAATCCTAATTAAATCGAACACGCCTGATTGATTTAGCCTTAAATCAATCACTTTCAACTGTTAACAAAGAAACCCCCAATTATTCAAAACCCTAATTTCAATTTTAAAACCGTGGATCTCGAATCACCGGGGATGATAGTAATCAAAGCGTATGCTCTAGTACCATGTAGAAAGCTATGAACATAACAATCTTAACCATATCTAATTGATCCAGAAGAAAAGCAATAGCCACAAGAAGATAAAACCTCTTAACTGAATGATTGATGATATTCGAATGTTTGTGGTATGTGTTTAATTACACATACCTTTTACCTTTAAAAACGAGCTAAAATAACCAAAAACGGACTTAAAATGCCAAATATATGCTTGTTTTGCTAATTGTGTTGTGCAGGAACAGATATCTAAGAAAAAGACAAAAAACGAAGCCAAAACGACAAAACCGGACACGGAATGGAAAAGAAGGAAAAAGACAAAGTCAAAGTCCAAGCCCAAATGTAGAAAAGTCAACCCAAGTCAACCCCAAAGCCAAAAGTCAAGAAAAGCAAGTTTAGGGACTAAACTTGTAAATCCCTAACTAGTCAAGCCATAAGAACATGTATCATGAAAAAAAACTTAAGCTGGAAACACATAAAAAATTAATACAAACTATGTGAAAATGAATGAATTTGATGTATTGTTGGTTTTGTTTCGACCAAAATTTATGTGAAAATTGAATAAGTCTAGGGAAAGAGACGATGAAATATGTGATTTTGAGAATTTGATGATGGGAAATTTGGTGAAAATGATATAAATTGTGGTCTAAATGGGAAGGTTTTATGATGAAAATTTGTGTGAAATTTGATATTTTTGGGGGAAAGAGAAGACGAAATATGTTGTTGATAAGTTTGTGGATTTATATACAAAATTGGCCAAGAAGAAGGTGAAATGGTAAAGTGATGTATTTTTTTTTGTCTATTTTAGTGATTGATTTTTTGTTGATAAAATACTTCTCCTTGGTCTCAAAAATATTTATTCATTGATGATACTAATATGAAGATCGAAAAAGCTACTGATATAGCTTGTTGCTTGTTTTCTTTTCAATTCAATACAAATCATCGTTTGAAATAGTATTATGTAAGAGCGGCAATTTAGAGGAATTTTATTTGGTGTGTGAATGGTTTATAATCTAGATATCAACCTGAATCGTGTAATCACTTTCAGATTAAAGTATTTCGACCCTATATGCCTCGGGTTTACGAAATCCTTAATAGGATAAGACAGATTGGTAATCGAATTCTATGGCATGAGAAATCGATCAGAAAACTGTAGAATATTATATGTTGTTCTACTCTCAAATGAGACCATAATCTGGTTATAAATAACCACCGAAAAGTAGGTATTTTCGGTTATTAGTAACCAACGAAAAGTAGTTATTTTCAATTATTTAGTAACTACCGAAAAGTATAATACTTTCGTTTATTTCCAAACCATCACAATATTTTAAAAGAAACATGACCAGTTATTTTCGGTTTTGGCAGATCTAAAGAATACTATTCATATGTATACCGCCCTTATTGACCTTGCGTACTTATTGTGGGGATTAGCAAGCTAACTATGCCGAGTGTGCAACTACGCACCTCCGACTCATCCTGAGCTTGAACTTGCATAAGGCCAATTGGTCTCAAGTAAAATTCAATTACCTAAAATGATAGTTGATAACACCAAAATTACCAACAATCCTCCCCTATTTTAGTGTAATCCTTGATTTACTCAAATACACATAACGAAACAAACTCATGCATAAATGAAAATGTTATTATGGATTGAATTTTCACTTAGTATATTACACATTCTAAAAATTCAAAAATCAGGGTGTCATTTAGGATTGAACCCTTCAAATCATATGAATACCCGAAGATAATATACATATAAGTTACTGTAATACTCTAAAGTTTATAAACGTGACATTGTTATATAGCCATATGTCCATATCATTTGATGAGCATTTAAAAGTCAATTCCAAAGCTTCTTAAAGCGACAAAACTTCATGCTCACATTGGTAGTCCTTTTATTCTTGCACCTACACATGCAAATTTTTAGAAAAACTATTAAGAAGTTCAACTTCAATCTAACATCAACTGCATAACCGAGCACATACCTTGGGATGATTGTGTTTAATGTGCTCCAATCACTAAAAATGAGCTTTCTACGTTGAATTTAGCTCCTAACATTAGCTAGAAGGAAATTGGGTGTCTCATCATTAGAGATTTTGATGGACTTCAATACTATCCCTATAGCCAACTTGAGCACTAAGTCTCGGGCTAATCCTTTTGTCAAGTGATCCGCCAAGTTTTGTTAAGATAGAACAAAATCCATGCAAATCACCCATTTGTAATGAGCTCAGGAACCATACTGTGTCTAATACTTAAGTATCTAGACTTTCCATTGTATATCTAACAATATACATTTTGCCGAAGTGGGCTGTAACTATTACAATTGAAAAGAAAATAGGAGCAATTTGGTTATTGGCCACAAAACGGAATCTCATATATCCAATTCCCTGAACCATTCTACAGTCTTTAGCCAGCCTGCAGCTAAAGCTACAAACTCTGCTTCCATTGTCGAGTCAGTAATACATGTTTTCTTCTTGGAAGCGCATGAAATGGCACCTCAACCTAGCAAAAATACCCAACTAGTCGTAGAGGTATGATCTTTTGAATTAGTTATCCAACCTGCATCAGAATATCCTTCTAAAATTGAAGGAAACCCAACACAAAATAAACCATAATACATGGTTTTGTATAAGTACTTGAATACTGTTGCGGTTGTCGTAAGGGACTTCTACAAGAAGTTATACAACTCCATAAGCAGTGCACCTAATCATTGTAGTGTAGTATAGGCAAGACTCGGGGGTTGTTATCGTTCTCTAAGAAAAGAGGTTGGAAAGGCTTGGTCATGGTCTAACAGAATTCTAAGGGTTGAGAGAATATTATTTTTGTATTTTTATATTTTATGAAAGCAGTAAATCATAAGTTTGAGAGGTTGGTTTGGTTTTAGCTATTGAACTAAATATAAGACTACGCTACTGGTGATAACAATATAATAAAAGATTGTGTTCATTTAATCATGTATTACTCCCTAGATTGCTTCTCCTAGTGTTGTTGCTTTTGTCAGTTGATATCCACTTCCTGCACAATACAAATGCAAAACAAACATATATTTGGCAGTTTTTGTCTGTTTTTGGTCATTTAAGCTCGTTTTTAGAGGTAAAAGATATGTGTAATTAAGCACTTATCAACTATTACAAGGCCCCTAAGAGTATATTAAATGCATTTGAAATATATTAAGAGTGGATCAACCATACAAGGGGCAAGGTAGTATGAAGACTGTTACCCTATGGTATCCTTTCTACACAATCATGTTTGCCTAGATATATCAACATCGATTATAGACAGCTAGCTGGTTTTCTAAGACCTAACATGTATATTCATCACAAGGAGCAACACCACTAAGATCTATATTCTAGGATTCATACAATCATAAATAAACACAATAGAAGGTTTAGACAAGCATGTTATAAGTAAAGCAAGAACATAAATGAATCAAACAACACATAGACATATTAAATGATTAAAGATAATCTTACTTGATTAAAACATGAATTGAAGGAAGTACAATAGAGTTTTGAGGCCCTAAAATCGTCCCTAACAGCTGCTAAATGAACTAGGGTTCGTCCTTTTCTTTTTCTCTAAAGTTACACCCTTAAAACCCTAAAAAAAAATCGGATTTTATATATTATATGAAAATCAATAGTTACGGCGTCGAGCGTTTTATCGGACTCGTTATGAGTAGAATTTTCTAGATCTTAGGCTGGATCGTGCGAGCTGACGCCGTCGTGAAATCTTGTGACACCGTCATGGTAGGAGTTGTGACGGCGTCACTTGTATTTTGTGACGCCGTCTGTCCCGCCTGAAGAGTAGAAAGATAGCTTAAGAGATGTTTGTGTAAGGTACCGTAGTTCTGTTCGTTTCATCTCTAAAATAAAAAACCCAAGTCACGTGTATTTTACCTCCATATGACCTTCCAAATGATAAGTAACCTAAAAGGAACAATTTAAGTACACTATTTATTGCGGGGCATATAAATGCACGATTTAGGGGGTTAAACGACCCCGAAAAAGTGTATAAAATGACACATCATCAAATACCCTCATAATAGCATGCTAGTGATGAGTACTAGGATTACTAGTGTACTACTCAATTTACCCACAGCATAAGCAATATCTGGTCTTGTGCTTGTCATTACATACATCAAGAAACCAATTGCTCTAGAGTACTCAAGTTGATCTACAGCCTTTCCTCTATTAGGCATAAGTTTGATAGTCGGATCCAAAGGAGTGCTGAGTGGACAACAATCATTAAATTTGAACTTCTTGAGTATTTTCTCAATATAATGTGATTGAGTAATTGTTATACCTTTGTCCTCATGTTTCCTTATACCAATGATCACGTCAGCATCCCCCAAGTCCTTTATGGAGAAATTTGATGACAAAAACTCTTTAGTTTTACCAACTTGATCTTGATCAGTCCCAAAGATCAATATGTCATCAACATATAAGCAATTGATGACTCCATTACCGGATTTATCAAATTTGCAATATACACGCTTGTGGTTTAGTACAAACCCACTAGACAAGATAACCTCATCAAATTTTTGATGCCATTATTTTAGAGCCTGCTTGAGTCTATATAATGACTTAATTAATTTACACACCTTATTCTCATTTCTAGGCAAAATAAATCCTTTTGGTTGCTTCATATATACCTCATCTTCCAAATCAACATTCAAGAATATTGTTTTGACATTCATTTGATGGATCACTAGATTATAAGTCGCTGCTAAAGCAATCAATAATCTAATTGTAAATATTCGTGCAACAAGAGCATAAATATCAAAATAATCGATTCCTTCCTTTTGTCTAAAGCCTTGGATAACCAATCTAGCTTTAAGCTTGTCAATGGTTCATATAAAATCCATGTATTATTTTCCATAATTGAATCCTTCTCATCATTGATTGCTTCTTTTCAGAATGCAACATCATAAGATTTCATAGCGTTATCAAACGTTTTTGGATCCTCTTCTATACTGTAACAATAAGAATATTGTGATCCAATCTCATCTCTTGACCCCTCAACTAAATATAGCTGACCAGATCCGAAAGATTTAGCTACCCTTGCTCTATTACTCCTACGAACTGTAGGAGTTTCAACTGTAGTTTCACCTATTTGATCTTTATTTAAACTTGGCATCAGACTTTTAGGTCTAGGTATTGAAGTGAATCGTTTTTTATCAAACATTTCATCTCTAGACTCTATAACCAAATTAACGGATATATATTCATTACTATCTATTACATAAAATCTACATGCTTAGGAATTCTCAACATATCCAATAAATATGCAATCAATATCTTTTTCACCCAAAATTTTCCTTTTCGGTTCCGGGAGTCTTACAACAGTCCTACAACCCCAAAATCTTAAATATGATAAGTTAGGTCATTTTTTATCAATGTTCATATGGGGTAACTTTGTTCCTTTTATTAGAAACTCCATTTAATAAATAATAAGTCGTTAACATTGCTTCTCCCCAAAATCCTTCACTCAAACCTAAGTAAGATAACATGGAATTAACCACTTCTTTAAGAGCTCTATTTTTTTCGGATACACCATTTTGTTGTGGTGTATAAGGAGCCGTAGTCTCATGCATGATTTGTACGGATTGGAAATAAACAGGTTTATAATATTCACCACCTCTATCTGTGCGTAAAGTTTTAATTAAATCATTTTGTTGCAACTCAACCTCAGTTTTATTGATTTTAAATTTATCTAAGGCTTCATCTTTAGCATGGCATAGATAAACATAACAAAATCTAGATGCAAAATCTATAAAGTTGACTACATACTTCTTATTCCCTAAGGAATGAGTGGCATGAAAATCACATAGATCACTATGTATCAATTCTAAAACATTAGAATCTCATTTTATATCTTTGAAAGGTTGTCTAGTGATTTTAGTTAACATGCAAGTGTTACATTTTCCTAAGGTAATATCAAATTCTAGAATTAAATTATCCTTAGACATAGCAAGCATACGTTTATAGTGAACGTGTCATAAATGTGCATGCCACATAGAAGAATCAACATCTTTAAAACTAATTATGCTAACGCTACTAAAAGTATTAGGAACTTTATTGAGATTTAACATGAACATGCTATTGTTATAGTAACCGAAACTAACAAATACACCATGTCTTGATAAGATATATTTATCAGATTCATACACTTGTTTATAACCACACTTATTTAACACGGGGCCAGTATAAGGTTCTTTCTAAGCCCCGGTACATACACAACATTAACTAAAGTAATAGTTTTCCCAAAACTGAATTCTAAAACAACCTTTCCACGACCAAGTATTGGTTTGGTTGACTCGTCGCCCATATGAAGTATGGATCCATCTTGCACCGGATGAAAAGTATCAAACCAACAACAATCCTTACATGCATGAAAAGTTGCACCCGAGTCAATCCACCAAAAAAATACATCATCCTGTACATAACATATTTCAGAAATATGTGACACGTAATGATTAAAAGGAATTACATCAAAGTCAAAATTCAGACCTTGTGATGAATTAGGATACTTAGATCCTTGTCCCGAACCAAAAGTGTTTACACCATTGTTTTTTTTAACACGATAATCCTGTTTGAAGTGGCCAGTTTTGCCACACTTCCAACAAGTCAATTTAGACTTTTTGTTGGATCCGTCGTTGTTACCATCATTCTTCATTTTCTTTGCCTTGTTGTTCTTGTTGTTATTCTGGTTCTTTTTAAGCTGAATGAACAATGCAAAATGACCATTGAAAAACACTTATTAACATGGCATAAGAACTAATGAAAATTAACGTCACATAACCCTAACCTTTCACAACAATTAATTTATGTTAATTTAGATTTAATTCAATACATAATAATCTCTGGATCTAACCCCAAAGCAAAGACATATATGACTTCCTATTCTTTAACGCTATGTTCTCGAGTTATTAAAGGAGTGAAAACAAAGGAAAAGAAAGAAAAAGAAAAGACAGTGAAAGAAAATTTACTATGCACCTTGTGTTCTCGAGTTTGAAATTAGTAGGAAAGAAAGAAAGAAAAGAAACATAAAAATTTACTTTT
Source organism: Tanacetum coccineum (assembly GCA_026074375.1). Taxonomy (NCBI): domain Eukaryota; kingdom Viridiplantae; phylum Streptophyta; class Magnoliopsida; order Asterales; family Asteraceae; genus Tanacetum; species Tanacetum coccineum. The sequence goes on from BQNB010013930.1 coordinate 42,658, forward strand.
ATGCCCTTTAAACAAAATATCTGCTACTAATCTAATTTTTTTTAATAAGTCATTTGTGGTTAATATACATTTTTATTTAAAATATTCTTTAATCAAACTAACAAGTAAAAATGCGCATAAAAAATATGCTGGTCCATGTCATGAATATAATTGGCCCATGTGCAAACCCAAAAAAGCCCAAGAAATCACTAGCCCTAATAATCGCTGAATAAAAAAACGATGCGTCATTTTGCAGCAGGACTTTTATTAGTTTCTTATTTTGAAAAAATGAAGATTACACAGTGGTTGAAGACTCTCTGTAGTGGAAGAAATGAGGGTAAATTTGTCAATATAAACACTTTCCTTCCCAATCCGCCCAAATATGAGAGGAACGATTTAGAACAAAAAACCCTTCAAATTTTCCTTCATTTTCTTTCCCTTTATTTTCCTTTCTTATTAAAATAAAACTAAAGAACACAAATATGTTTTTGTTCCCCTTCCTTTCTTTTCTTTTCTTCTCTAATTTAATCTCGAGAACACAGTGTAAGAGAATGTATATTTAACTACTATAACAAAGTCCATAATTATCAACATTTTTTAAAGGCATAATAAAAAGTAACAAAAGTATTAATCATATAAAATTATTCTTTTATTTTAAGTGGGAGAAGCCCAAAATGGCATTAATGATTGTTTATTGGCTTTTATTTTCACTTTATGAGAGTCAATAAAGATCCTATATATCTTGTAGTGTTCCATATTCTTCCTACCGGTAAAGATCACTTACACAAAAACTTAACCATAATAATGCCACTACAAGGATCCATTTAGCACTCCTAGCAGGGGCGGCTCAAGCCTAGTGGAGGCTTAAAGCAAAAAATTTATATGAGGTTTTTCTAAATTATTCATTTTGTTCTTTGCTTAATATTAGTTTTCGGTGCATTCAATTGGATTAAAAGAACATTTAATTGTTAAACCAAAAATACAATTAGTATATTATAAGAACAGAAATTGCCAAACTTCGTTTTATGATAATCACTACTAGAGTTTAGTGGAATAGCGACGACATTAGCGATAGACATGAGCAAGTCGCACTTTTCTGACTTCTGTAGCGACACACTTAGATGTCCCTGGACATGTCGCGATATAGATGTCGCAATAAGAGTTTCATGTTTTTCGTCTTCCTCACTTGCGTCGCAAAAAACATTATTGTTATGATCATATATCTAAGAAAGGAAAACTAATCATGTGTCATGAGCCCAATTCGTCATTTCTATTTTACATGACGATATGGCCAGGAAATTACAGATATAGGTAACAAAAGGTGATCAACTATGATGCCGCTAAAGATACAAGCAGATAACTGACATCTAAAGGTACTTTTCAAATACGTGAAGTCCATAAGCAAAACAGAGAATGGCCATGATTTGTATAGATATGTAAACATGACAAAAGTTCTATGTAGAACACTATCTAATCAAAGAACAATCCACTTCATCTCAACCATCCATTTTATTTCCATCTAATGGTTTAGATTAATTTTTATTTTTATTTAATTAAAAAACTCACTTTCATCCTATTTTTTTAAAATTAAATATCTCACAAACCGTTAATCGTTACGCAAAACGAAACATACCATCGCGACGAGAATTAAATCATCTTTCTATAGATGGGCACAATTCTATATAAAAAAAACTTTCGAAGAACATTTTTTTCGATTATTTTTTTGATTCACGTCTGAAAAAATCACATGTGATTTTACGAAATCACATGTGATTTTGATACAAATCACCAAGTGATTTTTTCAGACTGAAGAGAAAAAAAAAATCGGAAAAAAAATTCGTCGAAAGAATAGACAGATGGGCGCCCCTTTAATAAAAAGATAAAAAAAAAATACTCTTCGCGAAACTTTCGACGATCTTTTATTTCCTATTTTTTTTTTTCAATCACAGTCTGAAAAAACCACATGTGATTGGATCACAATCACATAAGATTTCTTAAATCACATAAGATTTTGTTATACGTGATTGAAAAAAAAATTAAGTACTGTCCAAAAGTATATAAAAGTGCCCCTCTATAGAAAGATAAAAAAATACTCGTCGCGATGGTGTATTTTTGGTCGTTTAACGATTTATCGTTTGCTAGATATTTGAGTTTTAAGAAAAATGTGGAAAGTGAGTTTTTTTATTATGATGAAAAAATGAGTGGTTAGGATTCACCCATTTGTTCTTTAAGATGACCATTGTTCTTTATGGATCTCACCTCATGTAAACATTACTAGATTATTCCGTCTAGTCACCAATGATTCTCATACGACATGGCGGATTAGAAAGGCACGTACAGTCATGCTCGCACACCCTTCCTCAGTCGCCTTACACACATATTTAATATTACGAAATAGTCTAGTAATAAGTATAAATTACAATGAGTATGTTACACATTACTATCCTAATGTGAAGAGATGGAATGACCAAGTGCCATAACAAGTTTGACATGAGCGCTCATATTAATCACTATCAACAACACAACCAAGAAAAACGAAGTTAAAGGTGACGGGCTTTTCTCGTCTCTATAAGGCCTTAATAGTAACTAAACAAAAATGACGTAGTGTGTAAAAATCCCGTGAACTAGTTTGATAAAAACAAATAACGTCTAAATAATCTTAAGTTCCAAATAAAACCTAAATGACTTCCAGATGAAAAACGAGGCATGACTTGGTTCAACGGGGACAAGCTAAAAATAGGAGCGCTACAAATGGATGATTACACTTCATCATACTGTTGGCGTAAAGATTTTGATACATGAGGTGAGATCATTAAAGAACAATGTAATATCAAAGAACAAAAGAACACATAATAGCCATTTATTTTTCATCAAATAATAAAAAACCTCATTTTCTATCTCTTTTTTAAAAATTAAATATCTTGCAAACGGTAAATCGTCAAACGACAAAAAATAAACCATCGCGACGAGAATTAAATCATCTTTCTATAGAGGGGCGCTTTTATATACTTTTGACGAACTTTTTTCGATTTTTTTTTTCAGTCACGTCTAAAAAAATCACATGTGATTTTCATAAACACCCTCACTCTCGTCGCTACTGCGCGCGTCCGCTCTATCAAATCACATGTGATTTTTCCAGATGTAACTAAAAAAATCGATTTCATATACTTTTGACGATTTTTTAGTGTTAAAATTTTCGCGAAGAAAAATTACACACGATTTGTGAAATAACTGCATGTGATTTTTCGAATCAAGTGAGATTTTTCGAATCACGTGTGATTTTTTCTGAGCGAAAAGTAAAAAAAAGTTCGTCGAAAGTATATAAAAGTGACCGTCTATAGAAAGATAATTTAATTATTTTCGCGATGGTATAATTAAATTTGCGTAACGATTAACGGTTTGAGTGATATGTTAATTTTAAAAAATAGGAAGAAAGTGGGTTATTTAATTAAATAAACATAGGATTTAATATAAGCCGTTAGATGAAAATAAAATGGATGGATAAGATTTAAGGACTTGTTCTTTCATTGGACTTTGTTCTTTATAGATCTTTTCTCTTTGATACATTACTTGTAATGATGGTGTTCTTCTTTTCTTCTTCAATGGCTTGTGTTTTGGGCTTAGATGGCTTCCTTACAGCTGTAAATAGGGATGGTAAAAAAACCCGAACCCAATGGGGAAATCCAAAACGCGAAGTTTTTGGGGCGGGGCGGGGCATGCATGCTTATCGGGTTACGGGGTGGGTTTCGGGGAATTAACGGGGATTCTTATCAGGTTCGGGGCGGGGACGGGGCATAACATCCCCAACCCGCCCCACCCCGAAACTATACATACATATCGATATATTATTTTCATATATTGTTATGTTACTATTTAGGTAATAAATCAATATTATCAAATATTTGTAGTATTATATCTTTGCAAGATTGCATGTTGTGATTAATAAAAACTTTTTTGTGTAATGTTTTTAAAAGAAGTTTTGATTTTTTTTAACGTGTTTATAATTATTTATGTATAATTTCTTAAAAACTTATGAACGCTACTAATTATTATATTATTAGTGGGTTCTTGATTATTCATGTTATTGCATGTAATCACATTTGTAAAAAATATGGCGTAAAAATAATATAAACAGAGAACAGCGTGTATTTGGTGGAGCAATGCGCTCGTAAAGTCGCCCCGATAAGATCTCCTACGAAGATGATCTCTCTCAGCCTTGGACATGTGAGGAAAGAAATCCTTTCACACCTCGGATCCGACACTTTAGTCTCCCGAGGACTAGGATGCCCAACCATGTCAAAACATACGATGGAAGCGGAGATCCGGAAGACCACTTAAAGTTATTTCAATCGGCCGCAAAAACAGAAGGTTGGGCAATGCCGACATGGTGTCACATGTTCAACTCAACCCTCACCGGGAATGCCAGAGTTTGGTTTGACAAGCTACCAAAAGAGTCGATCGATAGCTATGAAGATCTAAGGACAGCGTTTAGGGAAAACTATCTTCAGTAAACAAAGCACATCAAGGATCCGGTAGAGATACATCACATCAAGGAAAGAGACGGAGAATCTACGAAAGACTTCACGGAGAGATATAAGGCAGAAGTCCTGGACGTGGAAGGAGCTTCGGAGTGCATGAGAATCTCCGGGTTTATGCACGGAATAACTCACCCCGGGTTAATCAAGCGTCTATATGAAAGAATCCCGAGATCTGTGGACGAAATGTATAGAATGACTACGTCTTTCCTACAAGGGGAAGTTGCTGCACTCAGTCACGGCCGGAGAAAAGCATCTTCATCATGGAAACCGTCAGAGGGGGGAGACAAACCGAATTTCAAGAAAGGCTTCAAAAATAAACAAAGACCGGATCGTAAGCCAGATAGATTCTCACTCCTCACCAAAACACCAAAAGAAATTTTCGCTCTGGAAAAAGGAAAGTTCAAAGCCCCACCCCCAATGGTAACTCCGGTGGAAAAGAGGGATCCGAGCAAATACTGCGAATTTCATTCAGATACGGGACATAACACAAACGAATGCATGCAGCTGAGAAAACAAATAGACGAAATGATCAAGGCCGGAAAATTGTCGCAATTCATCAAGGAATTAAAACAAAACGACAAGCCAAAAGCACCGAAAAAAGGGGAAGCGTCCGGAAAGGATAAACCTTTGACTATACTGATGATCCAACCATGGGAAAGAGTGGCCAAGCCCAGGATTACCCAGAGCTTCTCTCCGGAGACGGCAATGTCTTTCCCACCTCTGAGTGAAGAAGACGGGACGGAGAGCCCAATGATCGTCGAAGTCGAAATGGGCGGACACTTTGTGCATAGGGTATATATTGACGGTGGAGCATCCTCAGAAGTCTTGTATGAACATTGCTTCATAAAACTCCGCAAAGAGATAAGGGATCAAATGGTTCCGGCCACCACTCACCTTATCGGATTCAGCGGAGAGACCATTTGGCCACTAGGCCAGATAGCCTTGCTAGTAAAAATAGGTGATGAAGTACACTCCACCTCCGCTTGGATGAACTTTATGGTTATCAGGTCACCATCCCGACACAATGCAATAATAGGCAGGTCGGGCATAAGAAAAATCCGCATTGTACCATCAACAGCACACGGAATGTTGAAATTTCCCGTTAAAGGCGGCACGGTAACGTTACAGAGTAGTAGGGTTATTCCTATCTGTAAACGTAAAAGTTACTTACTAGCTCGATTAAATGCATGCAAGAGTTTACCCATAAACACATAATATCTAAGATATTATCAAAAAATCTTTTTGTTACTTAGGATTCAAAATTTTGAAAATGATTTGGCCCCCCTTGTGCCCCTTTGTTTCGACCGAGTACACATACACACCACAAATTCTTAGTCCTTTAGTTTTGGTCTAAATTATTCCATACACCTTCCCTTAATTCTCTCAATTGTGTTTTGTCTAGGACATGGTTGGAACCCCACATGTCTAGTATCCTATGTGAATTTTGGGCATAAATAAAGAGCTCATCCTCTCATTCTAACACACACACAAAACACAAAGCAAAAACTCTCTTTCTCTCCTCTTGTTTGCTCGTCTAAAAACACCCACACACACACTCTTATTGTGTGTTTTTCTTGATCTCAAATATTCATCTTCTTCATACTAATGATTCTTTTGTGGTCATATACAGGGTGATACAAGATTTGGTTCGAGTCGTTAAACATCCTTTCTCTACATACATGTAAGCTTATTCTCATCTTTTTCACATCTTTCACATGTTTTTATCTAAATGCACATCTCATCACTTTGTTTGTGTAAAAATGATTTTTATAAAGAAACTAACAAAAATAAGAAGGGTTGTACAACTTATTTGAGTTTTTAAGTTTTTCCTAATATTATTGTACTTTTAGGTTATAAATATGGTTATAAGTGTTAAAAGTGGTTCATGATGATATTGTAACAATTGGTGGAAGGGATTAGATAGTATTGTAGTTGTTTTTTTTTTTTTTTTTTTTTATTGGTACAATCGGTATAAGGGATTTAGGCTAGTTTGAAGTTTGTTTTTGGGCTAAATATATAAGGTAGTTTTGGTATAAATACTTGCTGTCCATATTTTTAATGGAGTAAAACGAGTTATTAAAAGCACTTTAAAAAGTCATCAGAACGTTAAATAGTACACTTAAATACGAAGTGTGGGTAAAAAGATCGTTAAAAACGGACTTAAAATGAGTGAGTCATGACCAAATGAAGCTGTGTAAAAACTAGTAACATTTTCCAGCTCAAAACCATTTTCGACGCAATCTGTCCAATTTATGTTTTTGGTGTTTTGACTCATTTCGAGTCTGATTCGGGTAAAACTTATAAAAAAAGCTTGTAGAACGAGATTTTTCTTTGAAACGTAGCTTTTGATCATTCCGTGAATCCTTATAACGAAGAAGTTACGCCTTTGTAAAAACTGACTAAAATCTAGAAATTTTATAATTTTTCTGCATTAATAAAGTGACCTGTTTGGATTTTAAAATGAGGTTTTGGGCGTTTTCGAGTCCGAATGAGCTACAAAATCCTTAACAAATATTATAGTATCACTTGTATATTTTGTATGTGTGTCGGAACTTTCCCAAATTATAATTTTGTAGCGAGACTAGGATTATTAAAGTGAATAACTTAAAAATAATAATAGCGAACATGATGATGATTAATAAAATATAACTAGGCTTGGTGGGATACTTGGCGTATTTTAGACAAGATATAAACTAATCAGAACTAATTAGAAAACAAATAATGTGCGGGCTATTCTAAGGACTTATAAAATAATAACGTATGTTTTAACGTCAAACTTGATAAAAACTAGATGACTTTGACTTTTACGAGATCACATTTGACTTACATATAAAACACAAACACACTCAAGTGATGAGAACCTTATAAAATCGCATATGCATCTTTCGCTATTAAAGACAGCACTTAAAGAATAATTCCATCATTGGTCGACTGTTAGGACATTCAAGCTCATCTTTTACTTGTTGATTTATTTCGATTCACCTCTCCACTTAAGGCGAGTCTTTGTAGCCCCCATTTTTCTTATGTTTCCCTAGGGGAAAATGATGCTCAAACGTTGTTTTAAATGTTTTGCGCTGTGATAAACTTTTCTTTCGGACATTATGTGAGTTTATATTGCTATATGTGTGAATTGTACCTAAATTGTGGAAGTAAATTATCTTGGGAAGAGACACCAAAATCATCTGGGTAGGGCGCCAATATACCTTTGGGAGGATACACCTACGTTATTGAGTTATATTATGTGAATTATATTATGTGATTTGTTGTTATGTGATTGGTTATTATGTAAATTGTTATTGTATGGTGAAACTAAATGCCATATATGCATATCTTCTCGCTTTTGTCCTACTTAAACTATATGCACAACACGTGGGTCTTTTCCTTAAACCTACGAGCTCACAAACATTATGTTGACCTTTTCGAGTATTCTTTTTCAGGTTATCAGCTCACTGTACCTAAGAGCATCTCTAATGCATCAAGTCTTCAATGACTTGATACATTTATTGCATTTAATGCATACTATTAAAAGAGAAGAAAGCTTTTAGCAAAGACTTGGAGCTTATCAAGTTTTTGCAAGAAGCTTTTCAAAAAGTCCTTCCTACAATGTTAAAAAACACATTCAAAAATCTTTTCATAATAGTAAAAAGTTATATTTGGTTTTTGCATTGAAGATGCTTTAAGGAATAGTAAGACTTTCCTCCTTGATTAGAGAGACTTAGGGTGCAACCCTCATGGGTTACTTATCCCCTGTGTTCCTGCATTTCTATCTTATGTTTAGGATGTTTATTGACTTTATTGGTACTTGTCCCGGGTTGTGGGAATGTTAAGATTTTATGACTATGCTGTCATGGTATTGACTATCCACGATACAAGTTTCCACTTGTGTCGGGAGTCGTCGTGACATATTATGTTGAACTTTCATTTAGTGAATTCTCTATTATCTTATATCAATGTGTTATGACGATCCTATCCATTACGTCCTGTGTTTTCGCCTTAGACGAGGTGTGACATATTGGTATCAGACCCATTGGTTTTAGAGAACTAGGTGGCTCGCCCTAGACTATAACCTAAGTACCCTCATATATCTTGCATAATAGGATCTATGTGTGCATTTAGGTATATGGAATGTTTGGTAAATTGTTGTTACTTATGTAATATTTCTATGTGTGATTATGTGTCTCGCCTTGCGAGCTATTAGTGTCTAAGTAAGACTTTATATGCTACATGATCACTCACCTGTTGATATTAGCCTAAGTATAATATGAAGTGATGACGATAAAGACACATGGTATAATGGTATTCTAAAAACGCATGGCCAACGTTTTTACAAATAACAAAGTACTATGTGGAATTATCAAAATCATGAATGATCTAATAGGGTAGAGTAGAATAGGAAATAGGAATCTAGAACGCCGAATTCTAAAACCCGGAATTACCTCTTCGCGTATAGATAATGCCTCCAAGGATGACGACACGTAGCGTAGCGAGGTGGTGCAACACCAAGGGGCGGAAGTACGGATGCACGCAGAGGTAGGGGAGGCGGTCGAGGCAATGCTACAATGGTGACATCGACAATAATGGTAACAACGACGACATTGGCAACGCTGGTGGGAATGTCGACATTGCCGCAATGAATCGCACAACAGCTTCAGACTTGCTCCCTACCATCGTCACGCCAAATTAAACAACATAACTAACAACCAAGGAAAGCAATGGGGGTGTCGATAGAATAACACCAACAAGGAGAACAATGAGGAAGGACACGAACAAGGCAACCCTAGAGATGGCGGCGGCAATAACAATGGAAACTGATGCTTGTATAAGGAATTTATGGCATGTCAACCAAAGGAGTTTGATGGCAAAGGTGGCGCGATGCATTATCTATGTGTGGAGAGATTGGACTCGGTGATCGACTATGAGCAACTGTGCAATTTCATCCAGAGGTGAAGCATACAAAATGCAAAACTCATTACTGGAAGCGTTAAACTGTATAACACGCGGGTTTTGGTTAAGGGAAGGACAATCGCCTGTGGGAATGGCATGGGAGGAGTTCAAAACAGTACTAAGGGATGAGTATTGTCCTCACAATGAGATACCGAAGCTGGAAAACGAAATCTGGAACCACACTATGGTGGGGGCTAGTCATACAGCCTACACAGATTGATTCCAAGAGCTCGCCAAGCTAGTTCTGCATCTAGTTACCTTCGAATTCAGGAGGATCAATAGGTATATCTATGGTCTAGTTCATGAGATCTGTGGAATGATGCTAGTAAATGAACCCACTACTATTCAGGAGTGCCGGATATGAAGGCTGGAGGCTTTAATGATGACACCGTGAGAATGGATTGTTGAAGAGGAGTAGTGAGGAAAAGGAAGGAAGTGATGAAATAGCAGCAAGAGATGCCAGAGTAACAACAAGGAGCTAGACTAGAAAAGATTCGTGGCGTATAGACTCTGGGCAGAAAGAGTACCAATGGGGTGGGTTTTTTCTTCAACCCTAAGTGTAGCTACCATCATCAGGAGACTACACATTGCCATACATGCTTTAACTATAATCAGTCGGGTCATATCGCAAAGGATTGTCAAGAAGTAGCCAAGTGGGTGATGCTAGTTAATGCCATTAACTCGGCAAATAACCCAAGGGTATGTTATGAGTATGGAAGCCTAGACCATTTCCGTAACACATGTCCCAAACTAAACATAGCATCAGGATAAGTGAAGAGCAACCCAAATCAGGTGTGGCAATTGGTGGGAAAAACTTTAACCGTGGGAACAATGGCAATCAGGCCCGGGGTCGTGCATTCGCATTAGGTGCTAATGAAGCTCTACAGGACCCGAACATCATAACGGGTACGTTTTCTTTGAACGATTAGTATGCTACCGTATTATTCGACTCTAGTGCCGATTATAGCTTTGTTTCCACTAAATTCATGCCCCTGATTAATGCAATACAGTCATGTGTGTGTATATCACTGAACTTTAGCTTACGTATCGCTGCGAAATGTGTAAAATAAATACGTGAAAATGAGGAAACCAATAAGATTATTCGTGAGTGTACCTTAGTATTAGAAGATGTCCCCTTTAGTATCGACTTGTTACCTTTTGAACTAGGAAGCTTTGACATAATAGTGGGTATGGACTGGTTATCGAAACTTAGGGCAAAAATAGTTTGCCACGAAAGGATAATCCATATTCCTTTACTGAACGACAATGTACTTTGTGGAAACTAGAAGGGGGGGGGGGTTGAATAGTTTACACGTTTGTTTTACGTTTCAAAAGTTTACTTTTAAAAATCTATAGATCCGAGTTATATGTTCAATCAAATCACAATATGAACAAGCAATAACTATCTAAACTAAAACACGATAATCAACAATAATAATGTAAAGAGATAAGGAAAGAAACAACCAAACCAAGACACCAAGATTTTATAGTGGTTCGGCTACGAAGCACCTCTTCGCCCTACTCCACTCCCCGAGTATCCGACTCGAGATTTCACTATGTCAACAAGCTCCCTTTAGGCGGAGAAAACCGTTTACACGTCGCTTACGTTATTTTCCGACACTAAGCTAAATGTCGAGTCCTAATCTTAGCTAGAACCAATCTACCACTTCACAAGATATACACACTCACAAGATCTACACTATCGGATCTACACAATATCCGAATCACACAAATACACAAGATAAATACAATAGAGGTTTGGTACTTAGAAGAAAAGAGGAGAGATCACTAATTAACACTTCGTTTCTTGACGAATACGAGTGTTCTTCTCTTGCACTTGAATGAGAGGGAAGAGATGAGAAGAAGAGATTAGATCACTTGAAACAAGATCAAGAGATGTTAGTGATCAAGATATTTAGTGAGAGAAAGAAGGTTTTTAGAGAGAGAAAGAAGTGTGAGAAAATTCATGCAAAGAGGTCTGATTTTTAGCAAGGGGTGGACCAGTATTTATAGACAGGAAAAGCCAACGGTAACTGGCGGCGGTCCCGACGGTCCCATATATATAAGGGGGCCGCCAGGCCTATAAGGGGGCCGCCAGTAGACTCCGCTCCCTTTTTTGTCTTTTTGTGGGGAATGTTGTATCTGGTATAGAAGCTTTCGTTTTGGGGGAAAATTTTGAATTTCAAATTTTAAGTTTTTAATAAAACTTTTCTTTTAATTATAATTTTTTTTATAATTCACTTTGTGAAAATCTTTTGTAAAAATGTAATGGATAAGAAAAAAATATTTACCTGATCACTAATCATGCTTAATGATTTGTTTGTTCATACCTTAAGTGATTACTAATCATGGAAATGGAATTTTACGATCAATAATTTGTAAACGTTTAATTTTATCAAAAACGTTTTTACATTTTGTTATTATCAAAACGTTGAGAGGTCAAAAAATATAAATAACGGGGTTCTTCTGTAATACTTTGAGCATCGAAAAGAAGATTGCTTTTCCTGATTTGTAACCATTGAGAGCGAGGTACAATCTGCTCATCTGTTCTTGCTGGTGCTTGAGCGGGAACATTTTGCTCTGCCATCGTATTCTGCATAAGAGTAATTAACAAAGGAAACAAGCATGGCAGAGAAACGATGTAGAAGAGAAGGTTGACATGACATGACACGCTCAATAACAGCAACAGTTTAGACCACAGGTTGCAAATTTTCAAGCAGATACAATGACATGTTATCTAAGCCATTAATTGTGATAGATAATTAATAGGGTCATAGGAATAGGCCTTAAATAAATTAACGGGCTTAATGGGCTAAATTTCTGAAAATAAGCCCAAACCGCCGCCAAGCAGTTTGTCAACCCGCCGTGAGGTGGATTGAGCAAACCGCCGCGAAGAAGAGCACCAAACCGCCACGAATATTTTAATATATTAATCAAACCGCCACGGAATAAAAATTTTGCAAAGGGCGGGATGGAATATTTTGATAATAAAGAAATATTTCGACGAAACCGCCACGTGGCAGCGGTTTGGTTGAATTTAATATTTTAATATTAAAATTATCAACCCGCCGTGTGATTTCTATTTGCGGCGGGTTGATTCATGGCGGGTTGATTCACAGCGGGTTGCCTTAATATTTATATTATTTTATTCATACAGGTAAACCGCTGCCTCGCAGCGGTTTGGTCGAATATTTCTTTATTATTAAAATATTCATCCCGCCCTTTTCAAATTTTTACTTCCGGCGGCGGTTTGATTAATATATTAAAATATTCGTGGCGGTTTGGTGCTCTTCTTCGCGGCGGTTTGCTCAATCCACCTCACGGCGGGTTGACAAACTGCTTGGCGGCGGTTTGGGCTTATTTTCAGAAAATTTAGCCCATTAAGCCCGTTAATCATTTAAGGCCCATTCCTATGACCCAATTACTTATCTATCACCCATACGGGCTTAGATAACATGTAATTGTATCTGTTGAACAATTCTGCAACCTGTGTCCTAAACTGTTGCTGTTATTCGAGGCATGTCATGTCAATGTCAACCTTCCTCTCTAACATCGTTTCTCTGCCATGCTTGTTTCCTTTGTTAATTACTCTTATGCAGAATACGATGGCAGAGCAAAATGTTCCCGCTCAAGCACCAACAAGAACAGATGAGCAGATTGTACCTCGCTCTCAATGGTTACAAATCGGGAAAAGCAATCTTCTTTTCGATGCTCAAAAGATACAGAAGAACCCCATCTTTCAGATATCTGTGGACATCTTGCGTAACACCAACTTCTTCAGAGCGTTCTCTGCCTCTGCTAGTGTTCCTGCCATCTACATTCAGCAGTTCTGGAACTCTATGAAGTATGACGAGAAGACTGGGGAGTTATTGCTTGTCAATGATGAACAATGGTTCAATCTAAGTGTTGATCTTCTTAGAAAGGCCTTAGATATAACTCCTGTCGACCCAGCTCACCCATTTGAGTTACCTCCGACTGGTGACACGGTGATTGATTTTGTAAATCAGCTGGGGTACCCTGAACCTGTAGAATTTGTCTCCAATATACGTGTGAATTATGTATATCAGCCATGGAGAGCAATTCTAACACTGATTAACCAGTGCTTAACCGGAAAGACATCTGGTGGTGACAAACCAAGTACCCAGTGCTACAAATGTTGTGGGGCATTGTCACTCAAACTAATGTTGATCATGCAGAACTGTTATGGGAAGAGTTTACTCAAGGGATTCAGACATTCTTCTCACACCAAGCAAGTTCATAAACCAGTCCAGGAAAGACCCTAAAGAAGAAAGCATTCCTCTCCTATTCCTTACGGGCGGTTTACTAAGATGATAATCTACTATTTAGGGAGCACCAGTGATGTACATAAAAGACCTGAGTCTCCTTGTCATCTTCCAGGAGATGACTTTCTGCTAGGTAATCTCAAGTTTATCTCGAAAGGTGAAACAGATGAAGTGTTTGGAATGGCGATTCCCAAACAATTGATTACTCAAGCCATTCAACAATCTTCATACTATCCAAAGTATCTGGAAATGGTTGCTAAGAATACGAAGAAAACACCACAGGATAGTGCAAGCAAGCAACCTGAACCTGCAACAAAGCGTGCACCCAAGAAGCCCACAACTACTACTCCAGTCAAACCAACCAAGCCAACTTCATCAAACAACCTAAAGGTCTCCTACAAAAAAGCCTTCTAAGCGTAAGCCTCCACAAAATTATAAAAGAAGCTTTCTTTCCAACTTGTTGATGAAGATGATGAAGCTCAACAAGAACCTGTTCCTCAAGGAGAAGGTGATGATCCTGCTCTCGAACTGGCCAAGAAGATGAGTTTGGATGCGCATCAAGAAAAGGGAGAAGGTGAAGGTGCTGATGCTGACATAGAACGAGCAATTAAGCTTAGCTTGGATCCTTCCTTTCTGCCACAAGGTCAGGCACCTGTTGGAGGAGTAGCGATCAGGGATCCAGTATCTGAAACAACTCCCAAACTACCTGAAGTAGTGGGCAAGGGTAAGGCTATTGTAACCGAAGAACAAGTAGCTCATTCCCTGATCGATCTGTCAAAGAAGAAAAGTACTACGGATCAGTTTATCCTTGTTAGGCGTGATCAAGCACCTCATGATTCGACAACTGGACCCTCTTCTCAACCTGAAGATGATACATCAGAGAAAGTGGTCCATGAATCTTCATCAACAACTGATTCAGAGAACAGAAAGTGGAACAGAAGCCGCTGCTCCTAAAGGTGACAAAGAACAAGGTGAAGTAGCTTCGTCCACAGTGACATCAGGAGTAGGGATATCTGTTCGTACAGAAGACCAGGCTGGATCAGACCAGAAAAGCACATGAGGCTCTGGCTGGACCAGACCTTGAGCCCATGCAAGAAGACCAGACTGGATCAGACTCTGGAAAAGTACATGTGTCTCTTGCTGGACCAAACCCTGAGCACATGGATGAAGAATTCCTCGCTACAGCCTACCTAAAGGTTCATGAAAACCTGAAACTCATAACTGATGAACGTGTCATCGAAGATAATCCAAAAAGTCATTCTGGTTCTATGTCCGTCCATGAAAATCTAGAAGCACTGATAGCCCTTTGGGGATCAATTTCTTTATGACAAACCAACCGAAGATGATCAGGAGAAATCTAAAGTTGTAAATGAGTCTGATTCCACCATACCTGATCCAGTCATCAAACCGTCACCACAACTCTCCCAGAGATCACTCCATTCATCGCCCTTCAGCTAAGAGTGGCAAAATTAGAGCAAGATATGTCCTTTGAAGTAAAGAAGACTGATCACTCTGCTACTGTTTTGGCTTCTATTAAATCCCAAGTTCCTACAGTTTTTTGATAACTATCAACGGAACAAAACATGATGATGCCACTTAGGATTCTTGAACGACACACTGCAGATTTAATTGAGAAATACTCTGTGCTGCCTGGCCCAGAGTCTATCAAGAATCAAGAATCTAAAAAGAGTCCAAAAGAGATTATCAGAATCAAAAAGAACAAGTGAGAAGACACAGAGTCAACTAAACCATCAGGTCAACTGATAAAGTTACACTTGAAGAATTTGATCTAAAGAATGCTCTCTTCAAACACATGCATAAGAACAGGACTGCAAACAGAAATCCTGCCAACTACCATCTATACCATGCTCTTATGGAAGCGTTAATAGCAGATGAAGATGCCATGGATAAGGAGGTTAAAGACAGGGTTAAAGACCACAAAAGAAAGCATGATAGTATGATGAAAGAAGATGATGATGATGATGATGAATGAAGGCCCTTCAGCTGGATCAAACCAGGGTAAGTCAACAAAAAGGAGAAGACACGATTCAGGTGCTTCTAGTCAGCACATCCTCCTCACTAAAGATGATGAGCACAAGTTTCGAAGAAACACAGGATCTGATGCATCTGCGTCAAACAATAGCCAACTCTTACTCATCTGCAGGCAAAATCACTGACACAAGAGATGCTGTTATTGACTCTTCGATGCAACAAATCCTGAACCCGAATCTGGAACTCCGAACATTCCTCTGATACGTTACAAAACATAGATGAAGGGCATGTCTCAGATCTGGAGGACACTGATAACGCTCATATTCCCAAGGTAACGGCTGCTACATGGTTTAAACCGATTCCAGAAGATGAAAGACCAGCTATGCCTGAACCAGAATAGACCATTCCCCTGAATGATTTCCCTGAACCAGAGAACAACTGGGCAAATGCATACGCCACAACGTATCAAGTTCCCTCGAAGAACAAGCTTCAAAAGAAGACGTATGATATAGGTTCTTTCATCCAATGGTTCTGCAGACGAACAGGAAAGAAGAAGCTCTGCAAAGCTAATTTGGAAGGTCCAGCTTTCAACCTTGTTAAAGCCTTTCACAGAACAATCGTCCCTTTCTTAATTTTAGATTGGAGAGATGCCATAAGCTGCTGACGAATAAGGTTGATTTAATAATCCTGAGGGTCAATCAAAACGCTGGAATACCTTCTGACAGGTGACAAAGAACGAAAAACTGCCTTATCCATATCCAAGCTCAAAGCCGCTCGTTACCTAGACTTTGGACTAGAAGAATTTAAGTTATCCGTCTTTGTTGGTTTGAAATGAACGCGATTATGACATCAGTGCAGCTTATGGTATCACACACTGGTGGTTCAGAAGAAAGCAATTTTACATCAACAAACACAGTGAGCCCTCAGATCGTGAAGCAGTCAGATCCCAGATGCGAATTCTCAGTGTGATCCGTGTCAAGACTTTCGAAAAATATGGATACAACTACTTGAGAGAGATAATTCTCGCCGAGCCTGACTACAAAAGAGTACAAGATCTCGGAAAAAGGATTTAAAAAAAACCTACAGTCCAAATGATTTTGAAGATCTGTATCTACTCAATATTCAAGACAAACTCAACCATCTGTCTAAATCGGACAAGATCCATCTACACACAGCAGTCAACATGTGGATCAGAAACCTGGTCATCAGGGAAACGTTGGAGGCTTGCAGCTCGAATTGAGAGATTATTCAAACAAAGCTCAACCTCGAACATCCTAATTGGGATGCAACTGACTATTCCTTCAAAGAAGATTATACAATTGTCCCTAAGCCAAGAGCCGTTATCTACAGAGACATAAATGATCAGAGAAAGTTGATGAGGCTGAATGAGATACACAAGTTTAGTGATGGGACGTTGACAAGAGTCATGGAAAAGCTGGATCACATGGTTAAAGACTTTCATCTGTTCGAGTACAAAAGGCATGGAGACTAGGAAATGGTCAGAGGATGACAAGAGGAGGAGCAAAGACCTTCATCACAACGATTAAGAAAAGACTACAAGATCAGGAGATCTTTCGAAGTCTGGAAAGCTTTGTTGGAGGAAGAATAAGAGATATTGACTACAGGCTGATCAACAAAACAACGTGACGACATCGTCGTTTCAATAAAAAGGTCAATATTTTCTTATTGTGAATAATATATCTTGTACATTAGTAAGTAGTGAATCTTTTGATGATTAAGTGTAGGAATAATTTATATCCCTCAACGATTGAGGGGGAGCAGTTATATGTTTCTTACACGACTTAGGAATTATGGCCACACTTTTCTCCCAAGTTTTATAACATATTTAAATCAATTGATATCCAAAATGTCAAAGGGTTTAAAATTTTTGATAAGAGGAGAAAATGTGATTAAAATATGTGAATAAATAATAATCGAGATATAGGACTCAATGTATATACTCCCGCCCAAACGAGCTAAACAAGTCGAATACCGAAGCACATTTTTAGGGGAGCGTTTCTGAAGAAAAAAAAGAACGAGGTACTAAACGCTATGATATTTATATCATAAGTACTTTAATTTGAATTTCAATTGTTTTATGTAAAGAGAACTGTAACAAAAGTCCGACCAAAAAATGAAAAAATTTTACTTTATTGGAGTTATAGAGGGATTGGTAAGGTTAGTACAATCCCAAATGATCCAGCCACAAACGAAGGGATCTACCAGGACAATCCACTATTAGTGTAAGAAGTCCTTAGGTTATGACATATAAAAGCAGTAAAAGTGAGAATAAGGGAAAAGTTGCCCGACTGAGATGGAGCAAGTAACTGGAATAACCCAACAAGGTTCTAGTCATGAAGTCTCGGTAAGCATTGAAGGGTAAGAATTAAAAAGAATTGTAAGGCAAAGGATGTAAAGGAAGAATCCCTCCAAAAACTTAGGCAGAAAACCGATCAATACGTATGCTGCCAGAAATCACTAAGAGATTGCTACATTGAAGATTGACATCATGGACCCAGTGATGCAATGCACAACCCTTCCTAGCCACTCAGAATCTCTCAAAAGATATCTGTTTCAATTCTCACGGAGACTAAACACATTATCTATTGACTTTCTCACTCCGAGTTAGTTGATATTGAACAGGTGGCAGCGCTCCAGCCCCGATTAATAGACCAAAACGCACTATTGAGTCTAGAGCTGAAGAGATCGTCAAATAAATATCGTTAGGACACATATCCGAATTCTCTTGTCATCACACACGTGAAACAAACCCCTTATCCTAAGAGTCCTACGCATTAATCCTTGTGATATTGCCAGAAACATCCGAGTGAAACGAAGATTTTCACAATGAAGATGGGAAATCCTGCTAGAGCTACATCAAACCAAGCTCTTGTAGGTGACTGTGCGATTCTACAAGAATCAACTATGTGTCAACTGGAAAGCAACGATGGTGCGATTCTACGTGAATCACACTTGTTTCCAGGGAATGAATTGGACGTATTGAACATTTGACAACAACAAAACTCACAAAGTGGTTATAAAAATATTTTCTATATCTAACCTCAAGACTGAAGTTTCAAATCAATTTTCTCCTTTATTGCTAACTGTTTCATTACAGAATCATTAAAAGATGGATGATGGAAATTGGAGTTTCCAGTTACAGAAATGTCAAGTCAATTCACAAATAGGCTAAACACGACCTACACTTGATATGAAGTTAAGAAGAATCTCATAAAGGTTTCAAAGCATCCGCAAAACTCTGATATCAAATAATATCTTCACAAGTGTATCAAAATGGCGATAAATTACAAGATGATGTAAGATTATGTTTGGCCGATGATCTCAAGAAAGCTCAAGATCACAGTCAAAGACAAGTCAATGATAAATCAAAAGATCTCTGCCACAAACGTACAAGACATTAAAAGAAGAATCATATCTCTACGAGCCAAAGACTGAAGTGATTAAGTTTAGTATTTTTAGGGGTGACCTCCCTCAGGGGAGATTGTTAAAGATGTTTAGAAAAAAGACTCGCCACCCAGGTGTTTTTAAACTGTTTATTAATAGCTCGTAGTTAATAGTTTACCGTATGACTTTTGGTAATTAACCGGGTACTAATACCCGATATATTGTAAGAACTATATATATATATTCCTCTTCCAACTTTGGAAGAGGAATCTAGTCATTTATTCATTTTCCATTTAAACACACTTGTTTCTCTCTCTAGAAAACCTCTCATGTGTTTCTCTCTCTAGAAACTAGCAAAGTCCAAGAATCGACCCCGTGTTATGATATATGATATACCACAAGGTCAATTTTGATGAGATTGAAACTAAAAATATTGAGTTGGAACATCAAGTGGCGTCATTAATTAAGGAGAATGAACACTTGAAGTTGACTTACCAAAGCTTGTTTGATTCAATCAAAAAGTCGCGGGTTCAAACAAAAACTTCAAATGTAACACAAAACGAGGCAGAAAATCTAAAGTCTCAATTGTTTGAATTTGCAGAAACAAAGTTCAATAACATTTTGGGAAAGATTGAATTATTCAAAAAGAATCAATTTGATTCCTTTTCAAGATCAAATGTTGATTTTGTATTCTGACCTTTAAAAAGGATTCGGGGGAGAATATTATGGGATAAATGAAAATGTAAGTTTTCAACAAAGTTGTCGAGCTTGAAAAGTATTAACTCAACAAACAAAAGAATTTGATGATGTCAAGCATGAATTGCCGAACAAACACAGCTAAATTTGCGGCATATTTTGAAAAACTTGAAAAAACGAAAGTTGTTCTTGAACGACAATTGGCTCGTAAGGTTGACGATTCTAAAGCCGAAAAATATTGATTTTTGAAAGAATTTAATCATTTAAGGACTCAACGTGAAAATCTGAAATGGGGGGGGGGGTAAAGGGGGGGGGGGGGGGGGGGGGTGGGGGGGGAAAGGGGGGGGGGGGGGGGGGGGAGGGGGGGTGGGAAGGGAAGCGTGTGGAAACAAAGTTTGATAATTCTTTAATTTTGGGAAAACCACCGTTACTTAACAACGAAAGAGATCATCTTTTGAAACAAATTGCGTTTTTAGAATCAAAATTGGCATCACAATATATTCGTTCTTGTAAAAAAGAATATCATGAGTTGAGAACTTCGTATAATGCTTTAAAAGTAACATTTGATTCTCTTAATCGAAAAAAATGGAACATCAATGTTTTAAAATCTTCAAAACCAAAAGAAAGTGTTTCGGAAAAGGTTCACATGGGTGAATCCTCAAAACCATTTTCAAGAAGGGTTTCTCAGTTTATAACATATTCTTTACAAAAAGATAGAAAGTTTTCTAAGACATCTCAAAGTTTTGAAACATTTTTTCCTCAAAAGGGTTTTAAGACAAGAGCTTCAAATGCAAAGAATCAATCTTTTGAAACATCACACTCTTGTTTTACACCGGTAAAACAAGTGTGGAGGCCAATTAAGGAATCTCAAACTTTTGAAGCATCTACTTTTCAAAAGAGTTTTAAGACAAGTACTTTAAAAGGAAATAATCAAGTTTTTGGTTACTCCACACTCTCGTTTTACACCGATAAAACAAGTGTGGAGACCAAAGCAAAGATCATTTGAAAAATTTCAAAATATTCCAAAATAAAATGCTTTCAATGCAAAACAAGAATGACTTGGCTTTGAAAACCAAAAACAATGGAAGATTTTCAAACGCTTCAAAAATGAATTTTCAGAATGATACATCAAATGGTAACAATAAATGGAAATTTTCTTCACCAACAAGATTTAAAACTCCACATGAAACACCGAGTTTCAAAAATCAATGGAAAATCAAAAAGGATTTTAAATCTCCATTGATTCCACGAGAGTTTTTTTCAAATGAAACACCGGTTTCAAGCTCTCGTTGGAACTCAACATCTTTACATCGAATTGACACAACTTTAAAATGGTTTTCAAAACTTGGCAAACCCGTTAGCACCGTGCTTAAATGGGTTCCAAAGGTTGTTGTCTAAATTTAATGTAAATGGCTTGTAATCAATGTCAGATTGCAACCCGTGCTTTAAATAAAAGGAAAATGTACGTTTCAGTGCATTTATCCTTAACAACGAAAAGAGAAATCTTTTCGGTCTTGAGCTATTCAAACAAAACATTCAAAGTTTTGTAGCTCAAGTCATTGGTTTGTATTCAAATGTCAAATTGCAACCCGTGCTTTAAATAAAAGGAAAATATATGTTTCAGTGCATTTATCCTTAATAACGAAAAGAGAAATCTTTTCGGTCTTGAGCTATTCAAACAAAACATTCAAAGTTTTGTAGCTCAAGTCATTGGTTTGTATTCAAATGACAGATTGCAACCCGTGCTTTAAATAAAAGGAAAATGTACGTTTCAGTGCATTTATCCTTAACAACGAAAAGAGAAATCTTTTCGGTCTTGAGCTATTCAAACAAAATATTCAAAGTTTTGTAGCTCAAGTCAATTGGATTGTTAATTAAAATTTGATAACAACTCATTTTCAAAATAAAAGAAAAGTGTGACGTATCAGTGTCTCTTTAAACTTCAAAAAAAAGAGAAATCTCTTGTCCCCGAGCAAATTTTTATCCAACATCTTTTCAAGTGTGCTCGGGATATACGACTTCTAAGTAAATGTCAGCTTAGGACTCGTTCTTCAAATAAAGGAAAGTGTACATTTTTGTGCATTTATCCTAACAACGAGAAGCTTTCACCTTCTCGAACTTGAGTTTAGCTCAAGTAAATGTTTTTGAAAATGTTGAACACAATTTTTCAAGATTTTATCAAAAAGATTTTTCAAAATCTTTCAAAATTGTTGTTCCACACACTTCCCTTCTCTTGATACTTCAAAATTCGAATCATTTTTTTTTAAATGGATCAATTATATGAGGGTGAGTGTTTTAAAAATCAAATGCCTTTAAATGTTGTTGGATACATCTCATAAAAGTCAAATTATATGTATCCAAAACATTCGGTGGATCAAAAGGGGGTCTTCAGTAATAAACCAAGGCCTCTTAACTCCATCCCTCAATAATTGCGGGTGGCAAACAAAATGAAGTGTTTTATTATTGAGGTGGAGTATAAAGGAAAATGTTTTAAACAAATGAATAATAATCGATATAAAAAAATAGTTGTTGTCAAGTGTGTTTATATCGATAAGCGTACAAATGGTGAAGATTGTGCCCGGTTACTAACGTCCTGAATTAACAGATGAGCGAGTGAGCAATCTACTGACCATTCGCATTAATCTCCGACATAACTTGACACAACTAGTTTTTCAAATTTGTTTAGAACATTCAGAGAGTTCCAAGACAATAATCATGCTATATCCGTTTTCTCCCATGTGTTTTCAAAATCTCATATAGCTATTTTAATCCATTGATATCAAAAATATCATATGTATGCTATTTTTGAGGGAGAAAATTGGATTAAAATGTGACAAGAAAGATAAATGCTAAGTGGTGTGGAATAACAAAGTGATCTAAAAGACTCAAAGTGCCAACAACTCTTTCCTCATGTCAAAATAATTCTGAATACAAATACTTTAGAATATCACTGCACAATGTGTAGGGGGAGTATTTCTCAAAAGTGAAACTTTCAAAGTGTTAAATGTTTTTATTTATATCAAACACTTTGATTGATTTTCAAATGGTTTTATGGTTTCGATCTTAATACCCATCAACCAACTACCTCACAATGATCAAAGAAGAAATAAGGTGGTAAGGTTAGGTATTATCCCATGCGCAACCAGAACCGGAGGAATCTACCCAGGGACATTCCATAGATAGAATAGAAGTCCTTAGGTAAGATGGAGTTAAATGTGAAATAATGTCAACTAAGGCATGAGCTATCATCGGAACAATCACAACATGATGATAGTAATGACGTCTTGGTGGACATTGAAGGGGTTGAAGAATGAAAAAGAAATGATGTGTAAAGGGTGAAAAGAAAGAAGCCCTCCACAAACATTAGCAGGATCCCTACAAATACATAATCTATCAAATATCATAAAGATGATATTTGGTATTGAAGAAAGACATCATGGACCCAGTGATGCAATGCACAACCCTTCCCAGCCACTCAAGATTCTCTCAAAAGAATTCTTGTTTCATTGTCACGGAGATTAAACGCATAATCTATTGACATCTCACTCCGAGATTGTTGATATTGAAAAAGGTGGCATCTCTCACCTCCGATCACTAAGAACCCAAAAAGCACTAAATTGAGTCAAAGCCAATGAGATCATAACATCAAATGTCACATAGGACACAAAAGTAAATTATATTAAACATCAATATTACAAAAGGTACAAGAGTTGCCTATAAGTCCTATTGTGACATTGCATGCTTTGTGACATTGCGCGTAACATCAATATGATACTTACAGTAAATATTCACAATTGATAAATGGAAAATCCTACCAGTTGCTAACATCACGCCACCCTGAAACGTAGGTCACTAATTTGAAAAATGATTGTTTAGATGATTAAATTAGGTTAAACAAGTAATCTATGTGATCTAGTAGTTATCTGTGTTTTTCAAGAATTTGTTTTAAAAAACACAAACAAACATATCCTTGATTCATTTCAAGTGAAGTGTTGAATACCCAGTTACTTACGACGTCACAATATTAATGAAGGGAATTGGTATGATTTAAAGTTATAGTTGACTCTCAAGCTTAGACCGCACTCCACACATGACTTCACTATCGAATATTTAGGCGTAACAAGATTATGATTATGTTTAATGGTCATTAAATATAATCAGGGGGAAGAGAAGTATTCTAGCTGAATATTTTGTTAGAGCGCAACAATTAGGGGGAAGAAATGTGTACATCCGGTACTTAATTGACTTTGGTGTATACAACATAGTACAACAACTGGGGGGAAGAAATGTGTACATCCAGGACTTAATTGACTTTGGTGTATACAACATCTGGGACTTAATTGACTTGGAGGTTATAGTTTCTTTCTTCTATGAGTTGTTTGTGTAAAGTATGTGCATACGAATGGTTGTTCGTTTGGGGGAAGCAATCTTTAGGGAAGATACATTTATGTACAACAACATCAACAACATCTATACCTTTTAGAAGCAAGAACACCGTCATATTCATTCCTTCATATCTCATACTCAAAGTTCAAAGATACACTTTCGCAACTCTGATAAATCAAAGAACTTCCTCAAATCATCAAGTTGTTGATCAAGATAAAATTTCTACATGAGGAAGATTGTAAGTTGTCAAGAAAGTATGAGTATGTTGGTTAGAAGCTTCAAAAGACATATCAAGATGGATTCACAGTAAAGAATGATGATATGAAAAGATCTCAGAGGCAAAGTCAACAAGGAAAATGGAAAGATCAAGGTAAAGATCTCTAGAGCATGATTGGAACAAGATCACTATTACACAACAAGACTCAAGACAAACAAGCATTAAAGTTCAAAGATCAAAGTCACAAGAGAGATCTCAATGATCATCCTTTAGGGGGAGATTGTTACGAATAAGAAAATGATGAATTCATAATGCAATCAAAGAGAGATCTCCATGATCATCTATGGGGGATGATTGTTTAAGGAATGATAAAAGAGACCATTTATGAGAGAAATTTTCTTGTAATAAATAAAGAAATAATATTGTGTAATAGGTTAGGTGATAGGCTCGTGACTTAAATAAAGTCACGAGACCCGACAAATAGCTAAAAGCTAAGAAACAAGAGCTCCTTGCTCTTCCTTGTAATTGGGTATAAATACCTAACCACCACCTCATTTGTGAGGTGTGTCTCCTAAGTGTCTTCTAATCCCATTCTTATCTTTTCTCTATTCCTCCTCCTCCCTCTACTTTCCATCTTTCTCTCTCTAGAATAAACACACACACAACACCTAAACATATACTCTATTGCTTATTGATCCTAAATTCAAGACCTAACAGTTGAGAAAAGAGGAAATTGTGGGGAACTATAAGGATAAGAATGGTATGATGATAATAAGAGGACTTGACTGGTAATACTTTGTACCGACCGCAAATTCTGTAGAAGAGAGATACAAGTGCTTGGCCCAGCTACCACCTACAACTCCCTACCATTACCCGGAGGGCTTTATCGCACATGCTTCAACTGTAACCGCCTATGTCATTTTGCAAAGGATTGTAGAGTTATGCCCAGGAATGTAAACCCGGTAAATTAAGGAACCCTTCACCCTACTTTTCGTAGAGCATGCTAGGAATATAGGAGTAATGACCATCACAACCGGTCATGTCCTAGATTAAATAGAGAACCAGGACCGGGAGGAAACCATTCAAACCAAGTTGTTGCTAAAATGATGTCCCAGGGTCGTGAAACCAAGGGAACCAAGCTAGGGGTAGAGCATTCATGCTGGGAGCAGAGGAAGCTCGCTAGGATCCGAACATTGTGACAGGTACGTTTACTTTGAACGATCATTTTGTCACTACCTTATTTGATCTCTAGGTGTCGACTAAGCTGTTTGTTTCCTACACTTTTATACCTCTGTTAGGCATAGAGTACCATGAATTAGGTTTTCAGATATGAAATGAGATAGCTAGCGGGTAAGCTTAGTAGAGATTGATAAGGTTATTAAGGGTTGCAAACTAGAAATCAAGGGTTATGTCTTTGACATCGATTTGATACCATTCGGGCATGGAGTTTGATGGATTATAGGTATGAATGTGTTGTCTAATCATAAGGCTGAAATAATTTGTCATGAGAAAGTTATCGAGATACACTCTAGATGCAAGGTGCTATAGAGTATTAGGAGAAAGACCGGATGAGAAAGCAAGGACTTTTGATATGCTAAGGCTAGCGATAAGAAGACAGAAGAGTATTGTTTGTATTAAGAGATGTACGCCTAAGGTAATTTTCGGATGATTTATTAGGATAGCCACCTCTCCGGAATTGATTTCTGGATTAATTAATCCTGATGCTTACCATTGCAAAGTCTCCCTATCGTTTGGCACCTTCTGAATTGGAGGAGTTGTCGGGTCAACTCAAGGAACTCCAGGACAAAGGTTTCATTCGACCAAGCTCATCGCCTTGGGGAGCACCGGTTTTGTTTGTGAAAAAGAAGGATGGTTCTTTTAGGATGTGTATTGACTATAGAGAATTGAACAAGTTGACTGTTAAGAATCGTTATCCGCTTCCTAGGATTGATGATCTATTTGACCAACTGCAAGGGTCGTAATTTTTCTCAAAGATAGATCTTAGGTCTGGATACCATCAGCTGAGAGTGCATGAGGATGACATTCTAAAGACTGCGTTTAGAACTCGTTATGGACATTTCGAGTTCATAGTAATGCCCTTTGGTCTGACTAACGCACCAGCGGTATTCATGGATTTGATGAACAGAGTTTGTAGGCCTTATCTTGATAAGTTTGTGATAGTGTTTATAGACGATATCTTAATCTACTCTAAGACTCGAGAGGAGCATGTAGAACACTTAAGGTTAGTCTTGAAACTGCTCAAGAGAGAGAAATTATATGCTATGTTTTCTAAGTGTGAATTATGGCTAAGAGAAGTATAGTTTCTTGGGCATGTGATAAATGGTAATGGGATTCATGTAGACCCTAGTAAGATTGAAGCTGTTAAGAATTGGAAAGCCCTTAGAACTCCGTCTGAGGTTCGTTCGTTCTTAGGATTGGCTGGATATTACCGTAGGTTCATTGAGAACTTTCTAAGATAGCTAAGTCTCTTACTATCTTGAATCAGAAGTGTAAGACTTTCGATTGGGGTGAGGAACAAGAATTGGCATTTCAAACTTTGAAGGATAAGTTATGTAATGCGCCTGTTCTAGCTCTCCCCGATGGACCAGAAGACTTTGTGTATATTATGATGCGTCCGGGTTAGGACTAGGCTGCGTGTTGATGCAGAGAGCTAAAGTGATAGTATATGCGTCTAGGCAGTTGGAAACTCATGAAAAGAATTATACGACCCATGATTTGGAACTGGGAGCAGTTGTGTTTGCCCTTAAGATTTGGAGACATTATTTGTATGGGACAAAGAGTGTCATCTATATGGATCATAAGAGTCTTCAACATATCTTTAGTCAGAAAGAGTTGAATATGCGACAACGTCGCTGGATAGAGTTGTTTAGTGATTATGACTGTGAGATTCGCTACCATCCTGGTAAGGCGAATGTGGTGGCTGATGCCCTAAGTAGGAAGAAAAGAGTAAAGCCTCAGAGAGTTTAGAGCTATGAAAGTATACCCTTCAGTCAAAAGATATGCAAGGATATATACTACGGCTTAGAAGGAGGCTGTGATGAGCTGCAGGGTTTGCAAAAGGTGGATGGAAATGATAGAACAGAGAAGTGATGGGACTTTGTACTACCTGGATCGAATATGGGTACCTTTGAAGGGTGATGTGAGAACCCTGATAATGAACGAAGCCTATAAGTCGAAGTACTCTGTACACCCAGGAGCTGATAAGATGTATTATGACCTTAGAGATAGGTATTGGTGGCCTGGTATGAAGAAGGACATAGCTGTGTATGTAAGTAAGTGTTTGACTTGTTTGAAGGTTAAGGCTGAGCATCAAAGGCCATCTGGCTTGCTCCAACAACCTGAGATTACCGAATGGAAATGGGAAAGTGATGAAGTGTCATTTTATACACTTTTTGGGGTTGTTTAACCCCCTAAATCGTTCATTTATGCCCAAAATAGGTACTTAATCGTTCCTTTTTAGGTATTTAACATTTGGAAGGCATTTGGAGGAAATACACGTGACTTGGGCTCATTTGGAGAAGAAATGGACAAGACTACGAACCTGCACCAACATCTCTCAAGAATTTATACTCAGAAGCTAACGATGGCGTCACAGATTACACGTGATGCCGTCACACACACCCATCTCAAGACGACATTACAAGATTTCCAAACGGCGTCAGTTTGTACAGACCCAACCCATAATCTAGAATATTTCTATTCTAGCGGCGTCACGATAACATGCGACGCCGTCGTAGCGATTTTCCAATAAATACAAACTAATTTTTGGGTTTTTAAGTGTGTACCTTTAGATAAAAGAAAGGGACGAACCCCTAGTTCGTTTAGCACTGTTAAGGATGATTTAGGCCTCAAAACGCAATTGTACGCTCTTCAATTTATGTTTTAATCAAGTTAAGACTATCTTAATCATTCAAGATGTCCTTGTGTGTGATTCTTATCCTTTTTTCTTACTTTATATTTGCATGCTTACTGAAACTTCTATTGAGTTTATTTATGATTGTATGAAACCTAGGATATAGATCTTAGTGGTGTTGCTTCTTTAGTGATGATATGCATGTTAGGTCTTAGAAACCACTTTTGTCTGTATCGCGTTGAGAATGTCCTAGAATATATGATTGTGTAGAAAGGATACTATTGGGGTAACAGTCTTCATACTACCTTGACCCTTATATGGTTGATCTATTCTTAATATATTTCAATTGCATTTAATATACTCTTAGGGGCCTTGTAATAGTCTTCATACTACCTTACTTGTGCGTCGCCTTAATGAATATTAAATAGACGGCAGGTTCGTGTAATCCGTTCATGACATAGGAAATAATTACATAGGATCCATCACAAGTGTGACAAAGCTACAACACTAGAGAAGTATCTAGGGAGTTATACATGATTAAATAAACACATATTTATTATATTGTTATCACCATATCGTATTTTATATTAGTTAATAGCTAAAACTAACCAAACCTCTCAAATATATGATTTACCTGCTTTCCTATAAACATAAAAATACAAAAAGAATCTTCTCTCAACCCTTAGAATTATGTTAGAACATGATCAAGCCTTCCCAACCTATTCCCCTAGAGAACGATAACAACCCCTGAGTCTTGCCTATACTACACTACAACAATTAGGTACACTGCCTAAGGAGTTGTAAAACTTCTTGTAGAAGTCCCTTATGACAACCACAACAAGTTTTTGGCGCCCGCTGCCGGGGAATAGTTAGGTTTTGATCATAGTTTAGCTTAGTTCTACTTGCTTGAATCCTTTCAAGTGAGAATTTAATTTCCGCATATTAGCTTTCTTGTAGTCTATCTTTTTCTTTGTGCCCTTTGTTCGTAACATTTGTAAATTTGTAAATTATAATGAATAGGTATGGTTATTCTAGCGTAGGTAGGTTGATGTATTCTTCCGTAATCAACTCTTGTGTTCAACATATCAAGATGAATCTCTTTACGATTCGTGGAAACTCGTTTCATAAGATATAATCCGAAAAAGTCCGCACATCATGGCCTAGTATATGGACCCTAATTGCAATCTTTCATAAACATCTCGACTCGTTTAACCCTCATATCATCAAATTGACGCAGAAGGGGAATCTTAGGAAGTTTAGTTATATAGGAGCATGGTATGCCATAGAGGATTGTGCCTAATATGAAAAAAAATGTAGCAACCAACTAACAATATTTCTGATGAAACAATAACAGATCTTAATGCTCAAATAGTTGGGGATAATATGGCTAGGGTACAGGTACCTGTTCAATGGCATGTTAACTCGTGATTAAGACATGTAGATAGCCTAAGTATGATGGATAATGAGGCAGGAATTACAAGCCCTGAGAGTACCATACAAACCCTACCGTTATTTGAGGAATACACACCGCCCGTGACTTACCTGAAAGAAGTTAAAAGACTTTAGGAACCCCGAAGAGTTATAAAAAAAAAAAAAAAGAGACTTTAAACTAAATAAAACAACGGAATAGGCTTGAATTGTAATCACAACACTCCTTTTAGTTCTAGGGAAGTTCCTAGTTTTGATGGACCGGAGCCTCAACCTTTACTCAATAGTCCATCCTTAGATGTAAGTCTAGGAGACGTAATAGGCCCCGAACCACCCATCAAACCACATAGTCCGGATAGTTCTAGGAAAAGGTATTAATTATATAACAACTCAAATAACCGCCTTCACTCACATGGTAATTCCCACCAAAAGGTGTGTATAGTTATTAAAACCCAGTTATAGATGACCCTAAGAGACATATGGATTTTAAATCCGGGTAATAAAGAAAAAGTTGTATCCCTAGGTGTTTGATATTTCAAATTGGAGAATATATGATAACGATTGGCGATTAGAATCTAAGGAAGTTTTCTCCTCTAAGAAGAACTTGGATTATTTGATAGGCCAAAATGGAGTAGAGAGAGGTTAGAATTTCAGAAGCACACGTTTAGAGCTATTATTCAACAACAAAATTCTCAACATATGGCTCCTTTTCATCATGGTGGTTTGTACCGCTACTATCACCCGCACTTGACCTTAAGTGTAGGGAAGACCCACCCTTTACGCGTGAAATAAGCATAGAGTCAGGCTCGTGACTCGAACAAAAACAAGCGCTTTTTGGGAGGCAACCCAATATTTACTTTCCCGTAATTAGAGTGTCCATGGTTTTACCTTTTCATTTTATTCTATCAGGTTCAAAACTCTATCTTTTAATCATGCTTTGTAATGTTTTTTAAACCTCGTCTTAATTTCGAACAAAGGTATTTGAAACTAATAAGTGTAGGTGAATCTATTCGTTTTTGAACAAATCAGCATGTTAAATAATTGTTTAGATAATTCGTGTCAGTTTCGAGTCACATGAGTAAATTGTCAAATCTCAGGTTTATGCAACTATTTGTACAGGAATTAACTTATGGAATCAAGTGCATGAAATTTTTCATCAAAAACAAAAATTTTGTTTTCACAGAACGTGGAGACGGCGTCACGATTTACACGCGACGCCGTCACCACGACACCTGTGACGGGGTCAGGATTTTCCTGACGGCGTCAAACGCCCAGGTCCAGAAAACTTAAAGTTTTTAATTATTTTTGAAAATAAAACTTTCATAACATTTAAAATATGTAATCTTCTGTTATAAACCTGCAAAACCAATAAGTTTGACAATTCTCTCATCCTATCTTTACTGCTTTATCGAGTCAAACCCTAAATTCATATTGTATATTTGTATATAGCACATTTTATGCTTAGTGTAGTTGTCTTTGTCTTTGATTACAGGTTATATTTGATGAGAAGAAGCTTGGAATTCTTAGGAAGTTTCATTGATGATTCTGCGAGGACATTTAACCATTTATCGCATGTTTTCTTCTCCATTATTGGCAAACCATGGAGTACTAGTTTCATTATCCTTGTTCTCTTTATCCCTTTATTCGGTCTTACCGGGTACTTCTATAGAAACATTAGGACCAATGTTCAACTTAAGTGTAAGGGAAAATAAGCCTTAAAAACTATTCTCTAATTTTTCCATTTGCTTTGTCCTTAAAAAATGGGTAATATACGAAAACATAGCATAAGAGCGATTTGACCCAAATTTAAAAAAATTATGACACAAACCGACAAAAACCAAGTATTAAAGTGGTTTCTCATGGATAGGAAATTATATTTACAAGCACAAAACCCCTCCAATTCACGCCCTAAATGTGAGGTTCACCCTAGATGTTATACCCTTTAGCTTGTTCGAGTAAGGAGTGAGCAATCATTGTCTCTATACCGCATTACAGATGTGTATGCGTGGTTTTTGTCGCCTATTATGGACAGTTGGTATTGGTTACTTTAGGATTATGAGAGTGTACCGGTAGTATATTAAATTTGGAACTTGTTTTTGTGATGCATCCCGAGACCGCATAGTAAGTATTAGGATTTGCTTGATAAGAGGCATTAGGATTACCGCCATAGTTTTTAAACTTGTAAATTGTTAGATTGGTTATACCGATCATATAACTATCCCACACCCTTGCCATGCACTCATTATTAGTGCAGGATACCCCTAGTATAACCCTCTGAGCCTATCCTTTTTCATGGTTCTCGTAATTTTCTGTTGTAAGCCGGACTAAAAATGAAGACATTGTCACCTTAAAACTAATTTTACACCTAAAATAGCCTTGCCCACCTTGTATACTCGCTTTTAAGTACATTATATGTTTAACTCAAGGTATAAATTATTTGAGTACACGGTTGCTAAGTCTTTATCCTTGTAAATACTGTTTTGGGACGATTGGGATTCATGGTAGTATTTATTTCGCGAAAGAATGGGAAGAAAAGTTAAGTCAATACCCCATATGTTTGTTAGATGATCTCCATGTTATTTTGATCCACCTCAAATCAGGTCATTAGTTAGATTATAAATATCGACCATAGTAAAAGCACAATGTAGGAGTACTGTTATAAACCCTAAGTTATATTATTATGTTATTAAAAAAAGATTGATGTAGAGTTGTGTAGAGTTTGTATATCTTCGTCCGAGTCTTGGCTTAGCAACCAAACCAGCGTGTATTCGTGTAAATAACTAGCTAGCCCTTCCACTCCAAATTCACCCAAAGCCACCCAAATGTACCCCATCCATTTATGTTTCCATTACATATTATCTTACACCTACACCCCATAACCCTTTAAAAGACCTCTTAGATAGTAAAGAATAATGCGTGCGCCTAGCGGTAGAGGTTTGATCCTTTACCAAGCCTATGATAATTTATATGCTATGACAGGTAATGACTGTTTATTTTCTGTTTCCCCTTTATGTTATATTTATTATACACCCGTGTGAAAGAAAGAATCCCAAACACTTATGTGAGGTGTTAGTATTTACTTTCTGTGCTTTTAATTACGTGGTCTAGAAGGTTGTGTTGTAAAATACTTTTAAAGAGTAGGTAAAATGACCCTCATATTGCTATTGTCTAGGTAGAAAAGCCTATTTGCTTGAGGACAAGTAAATTCCAATTATAGGGGTATTTGATGAGGTGTCATTTTATACACTTTTTCGAGGTCGTTTATCCCCCTAAATCGTGCATTTATGACCAAAATAGGTACTTAATCGTTCCTTTTTAGGTATCAGCATTTGGAGGAAATACAAGTGACTTTGGATCATTTGGAGAAGAAACAGACAAGACTACGGAACTACACCAACATTTCTCAAGAATTTCTACTCAGAAGCGGGAGACGCCGTCATAGATTACACGTGACGCCGTAACAACCCATCTCAAGACGGCGTCACTGTCACAACCCGTAAATTTTCGATCAATTTTAGCTGTTTCCATTTGATAATTTGAATTTTTAATGTTTCGTTTAATTTTTACGCGTAACCGGGAAGTTGTTTCGTTATTTACTGAGAATCATTGCCGGAAGCGATCCGTGCATCCAATTATCGTAGTCTTTCCTCAGTAGACGCGTTTTTACGTTTATAATTGATATTTAAAATTTCAGAAATTTTCGTGAAGTCGTTATTCGTTTTCGTTGTTTGCGTGTCCCGGATATAACTAATGACATAAGTATATGCATGAAACCTAGAAAT
>BQNB010013931.1:2818-76179 GCA_026074375.1 Tanacetum coccineum
ATACCAGACAATTAACAGATTAAAACTACTTTAATAAGCATGACTTAAAAACTAAATAAGCAATAATCTAAGACTTAAGCTATTTTACTATATTTTTTTTGGTTTTTTAGAGGTTTTTATGACAATTATATGAAAATCTATGATTTAAACTAAGAAAATTGAAAACAGATCCACAACTATGATGATCTAGCTAGATAAAACTCAAATAAGCACTAATAAGCAAAGAGAATAAGCTAATAAGCAGATCTACACTATTAAGCTAAAATTAAGCTAGAAATGAAATTATGAAAAGTAAATGAAAACTTACTTGAACCTTTAGCTAAACAAAAGGTTCCCAATAGGGCAGCTACAAGCTCCCTAGCTTATTAATAAGCTAGGGTATAAGTCCTTGGGATCTCTTCCAAATTAAGATCCCCTTCCAAAAGCTCTAATCCAATAAGATCCATGATAGATTAAACTGATTTAAGGTTTAGGTAAGATTAATACTGAATTCAAATAGCTCTATTTCAGCTTATAGACTGAAAGAGCTTTAAATGAGCTTATTAGCTTATTTAGACGACTTAGCTTATTAAGAGGACTTATGAAAAAGAAACTTGGAGAGATTTAGAAAAACTGAATTTCATTAATAAAAACTTGCTTACAGTACTTTTAAAAGAAAATTACAAGATTAAAACATCATTAAGCTAAGAATTAAAATTTTTGCTACACTAAATTAAAAACTACTACTTAAAAACTAGATCTAGATATCGTGTGTGAGAGAGGTGAGGTCCTATTTATAGGCTGTCTTGGATCCTTCTAGCCTCTTGCCTTGCTCTCTAATAATTTAATCTCTGCCCTCCATTTCTTCAATTATTTGAGCATCAATTGTAGCCGTTTGATCAAATTGTGGACATCCGAGGATTGCCAGCATGTCATTCTTTGATGTGACGTTTGTGCTAGTTTTCTGAGTGATTTAGCATAAAATCCCACCTTCCTTGTATTTCTTTGCTATGTCCACGTGTCCTAAGCTTGAGAGTGAGCTTAAGAATCCTTTGATTAGACTAATTTCTCCCTGCCTTTGTGCTTGAGCTTCCTCGAATTGACTAATGCACCCTTTAATTTTGTTTTGCCCTTTGTTTTACCATGGGAGGTGAAAGGGGGACGATGGGTGAATAGTAAAGGTGATTGGCGCCCAATTTTCGACAGTTAAAACTGTTGGACTTTGGTGAGTTTGCATAAATGGTCCTTGTGTTTTTCTTTTCCATTTTCTTAGTTATAAGTAACTTTTCGAGAAATGCAAGTTTGGCCCTTGTGGATGTTATAAAAGGGAAGTGGGCTAGGATTTGGGCTTGTTGACTTTTGTTGACCATGATTTGGCTGAGGCTTGACTTTTCTGGCTTCGGCTTTGATTCTTTGGCTTCTTTTTGAACTCTTCTGATTCTCGTGTCCGTGCTTGCTCGTTTTTTTGATTGTTTTCTTGTGATTTTTGACTTATCCGTACCTGCACACACAAAACACAAATACAAGCATATTTTTGCCATTTTTGGTCTGTTTTGGGTTTATTTGGGTTGTTTTAAGCATAAATGGATATGTGTATTTTACACTTATCAAGCGTTGTAGACGATCATCTTGGCTTCTTCATTCTTGCCAAGTTGTTTCTTCTCATTATCCTTGAGAAGCTCGTACGGCGTTTCCTTCATTAACTTGGTTTCTTTGTCTTCAACTTCGAAATAGAAATCGCCGTTTTGAATGACATGCCACAAGTCAATATCTTTGGACTTAACATAAGTCTCAAAGCAGGCTTTCTAAAGGCAAAATCCATTTGGTTATAGCAAAGGTGGTCTTTTCATAGTACACCCCTCGACGTAGTTCTCTTGAGCCATAGATCTTAACTCAACTTTTAAAAAAATAAGAGTTAGGATTTCAAATTTTTGAACAAGAAGTTTTCAGCTTAAAACGACTTCTCAGGAAGGTTTTAACGCTTGAAAACTTGAGCAAGTTTCTCTGATACCAATTATAGAACCGTAGAGGGGGGTGAATATGGTTTTCTTGACTTCTTTGAAGTTTATAAAACTTCAAGTCTCGAAAGAGCCAAGTTATGTACTAATCTACTTTGCAAAGTGAACAATAAGTAGATAGAGAGAAGAAGAGACACCACGATACATACTGGTTTGGGAAGGGGGGTTTAGTCCTTCCGTACGTCCAGTTGTGAATCCACGACATCGATACTATTCCTAGTATAATCCTTATGGTGGACTACAAACCGTATTATAATTTAACTCCATTGACTTTCAACAAAGCTCGACGCTCACACAGAAGAGTTACTACCTACGATATTCCGCCCTCGGAATCCACCCCCATGAACCTGTGATTCGACTTAACCTAAAACTCTAAAAGCCTTCCCTTTGGAAGCTTAACAAACCCCAACTAGATCCCTAATGATCTAGGCTTGATCCAACGGATATAAGACTTCCCTTACAACTCAATAATGAAAGATAATTTGATTTAAGAATCAAATCCCTAACCTAGCCTAGAGACTCAATTCTAATAAAAGGGTATGAAAAAGAAGACGTTCGGCAAAACACACAAGTATGGATTACGTAATTGTGTGGCTCTCTTGCAGAGATGTATGTTCTTCAATAAATGATAGAGGAGAAGATTAAGAAAACTTGATGTTTAGACTTAGAGGATTAGAGGAGAGAAAAAAAAGGAAATAATGTTTGCAAGAGGTGAGGAATACAAAGACCAAGGGTGGGTATTTATAGGCTAAGGATCCTAAATTATGGGAAAACAATTCGTGTCTGGCGCGCTGCCCACGCGTCAACGCATGGCCAACGCGCTAGATTTCCGAACTTGTTTTCCTTCAAGATCTTGTCGTTTTAAATACCGCACTTGTTAAACCCTCAATTGTACTTCATGCTATGACCTTTCAACCATTCTTACATAAGGTCAACCACCTCAAATAGCCATTTGATAAAAACGTTTGTGAAGTTTTAAAAGCATTCTTCTTGTCCGATAAAGTAAAGAGAGAAAAGAATTATTAGAAAGGGGTATTTTGGGTATTACTCAAATGTGTAACTAGCCTAGTTGGGATCCAACTAAAGATTAGAAATAGCTAGTTAAGATACAAAGGAATATTCTTGGAATATTCTTTGCTTAGAGAGAAAGGGAGAAAGATTTGAAATTTGAATTACAAATCAATAACACACATGTTGGATAAGGATGGAAGAGTTGTGTATGGGTTGTCATGATGTGACATGATGTGATGGAAAGGATCCTCTTGATCTTGTTTGAAATGGAAGGTTAGGATGTGAAGAAGAGAAGTGAGTAGGATAGGTGATTTGGCAAGATCAAGGGTAGAGAGGATGTTGTGTTTGTTATGTGAGTGAGAAGAGAGTGTTTATGAGAGAAGTGTGTTTGTTTAAGATGAAGCATCAATCCAATGGTTGAGAATAAAATCAGGGAGTTTGGATTGATGAGGTGGCTTGATCAAGGGTAGAGAAGAGAGCGTGTTTGATGTGTTTGTTTGGGAAGCAATCCAAGGGTTGAGAAAAGAAGAGTGTATGAACTTGGATTGGTGACATGCCTTGATCAATGGTTGAGATGAAGAATTATGTGTGTGTAGTTTGAAATGACCTAGGTGGAACCGCGATGCATACGTCTCAAATATGTTGTCCCAGAAAATGCCCCTCACACGTCCGCACAACCAATTTCCATACTTCTCCCACCGGCGTCCCCCCCGACCCACACTCTCATACCCCATGATAACGTCTCCAGAGCGAAGGCAAGAAAGCCTGTATAATTTAAGCTGAAACAAAGTATCCTTTAACACTATCCTCATTGATTAACTTCAATCCTGCGACAAACTTCCGCACCTACAGTCGAAATGTGTTTAGGAAGATAAGTATAGAGTTGATGGTGTATATGAGAAATCAAAGGATTGATTTGGGTAAATAATCACATTGCCAATAAGAGAGAAAAGAGTGGGCATATGTGATTATAAGATGGTTTAAGGAAGAAGATGATTAGAGTGTGTGTAGAAGAGATGAAATCACTTGTTGGGTAAGAAGGATAAACAAGTGATTAGATATAATGGGTAGAAGTATTGTGTAGAAGAAATAAGGACTTGTACATGTGAGAAATACATGTGAGTTCGTAAAACATTTATATAGGTAAGGAAGTGAGAAAAGTCAAAGTATAATTAACTTTCAAATACCGCAAACTAAATTAGTCACTTAGACTTTAATCCATGATAATCAACAATGGATTTGATCACTAATCATGTTGATGCAAACAAGCTAAGTGCTTTGCATCGTAAGTAAATCATATCACATAACGGGAAAGAATACGTTTACGCAAAGTGACCTTTGACTTAGTTTGACCAATAAAGGAGTCAAACCCGTAACACGATTAGGATCAATGGTAAATCCGAGTAACAATGGATTTGATCATTAATCATTTTGCTACAAACAAGATAAGTGCTTTACATCATAAGTAAGGCATATCTCGTAACGGGAAAGGATGCATTTACGCAAAGTGGCCTTTGACTTGGTTTGACCAACACGGGAGTAATGCCCGTTATATGATTAAAATCACCGTAAATCCGGATTAAGGTCAAATGATTAGTTTTGCTTGTTGGTATGTTGAACGTATGATTATACTAGGTTTAGAAAGAAGTTTCGGCCTTGGCTAGAGGCATTTGATAAAAGATTTGAGTTGGCGTTTTATAGAAAAATGAAAGGATTTATTTTTGCTCCTCTCTAAGTCTAAACCTCATTTAGAGTGTTTCCAAATGCTCAAATATCATATACATACCTTTATTTAAGTTTCCACATGTGTCGGGTAAGAGGAAAGCCGACAAGTGATAAATTCGCAAACTGGATTTCGCGTGTGGCGCGCTGGCCACGCGCTGACGCGTGCCCAGCGCGCCAGATGGTAAAATCCGGTTTTGCGGATTTAAGCTACGGTTTGTGATTTTATATTTTGCGAATGTTTATTTGTCATCATTAAAACATAAAAGAGATCCTAGTCAATGTTGCACCAACAAATGTTATAGTATGTATTTTGGAATTTGCAAGGCACAATGACTTGTTTTTTATATTCTCCTTTTTATTTTCTCTTTGTGAATGAGATGAATGCATGCTTCGTGTGTTTTATTTGATTTTTTTGCTTTCTCTACATTTTGAGAAGGATGGTAAGGGTGTGAGGTGTGATGCGGGAAAAGAGGCAAAAGGGAAGATTCTATTACGGCAAAAGCAATGCAGGACCTTCCGGAAAGCAAAATCAAAACAAGAAATTTTCCCGTTTAGGATTTAAGTGCCGTGACATAAGAAGAAAGATAAATCATTATTTTATTTTGTGTGTGTTTATTATGAGTGGTTATATGTGTTTTAGGCGTATTTTTAAATGATGAAAAATAGAAAAAATTAGAGGAGGATAGAGAAGGTTCTGCAATGGTTGGAGGAAAGGTGAATGAAAAGTTAAAGGAAGTATTTTTTGATGATGTATAGCTGATGTGGCGAGGAAAAACCCTCAACCACGCCCTCCACTCTAAGAATGGAAGTGATTCCAGTTTTCACCTTTTCGTTTGCATTCTAAAGTGTAACCAAAGAAAGGAAAGCATTATCATCTTGTTTTTCTTTTTTCTATTCCACTCTTCCAAACATCTTTTATAATCTTATGTAAATAATAAAAGAAAAGAATGTAAAATAGAAAACACATGATAACAGCACCGTCATACAAAAACTAAATTCAACCTAATTATTTAATTAAATTATACGTGAATAAAACCTTTTGAAACCGGTTGCTTAGTTCATGATAAGACTTTTTATAGTATTATGAAAAAGTTTATAAACATAAAAAGATTTATGTTTTATTTCAACCATAGTGGACACTCATTTCATATCTACGTGAAGATGTCTTAATTCTTGAACCTCTTTATAAATTTAATGCATTTAATTCATTTATTATATAAAACATTTTATGAAGTTGTAAAGGTTTATACTATAATAAATGTAGGTTTATAATATTAAAAGATCTATAAATTATTGATGTATTAATGTATATCATCCTAGACGACGCTCATGCTCTTAATATGCAGACATAATGAATGAGTTTAAAGAGTATTCTTCTTGTCTTTTAGAGCAAAAGGTATGATGGGGAGGTTTTTCTCCTCATTTGGGCATATCAGGTGCCACCTCACTTTAACACTCCCACTTTAAAATACCCCATCACTCATAACAAGTTTCAACCTCCTCATTTGGGTCTCACCCACACTTCCATTTAGTTATAATATTAAACTTATACATTTTTGCGTTTTGTCCTTTTCTTCCTTACTTTCCCGACGAGAGCATAAATGAGGAGCTATAAGGAGCTACCTTGGTGTGGTGACAAGAAAATGACGATTGATGAGGAGGTGCCACGTAGGAAGTGGCGAGCTCACTCCTCACCATATAGTATGCTCTTAGGCCACTTTTATCGACGGTGAGGAATGCATCGTGAGGCATGTGTGAGCCACTACTCACCCGTGACCTCCGTTGCATGCCATGTCTCTCGCGCGTGAGCAAGGCCAGAAAATAAAGCAATTGGTGAGAGGCCAACTTTTGGGGTATTATGTCGTGGTGGGGCCCGTGAGGTGCAACGGCTAACACATTAAAAAAAACTTTTTTCCCTATCATTTTATTTACCTATAAATACCCTTTAAACTTTAAAAATTTTAAACACAACTTAAAATTATTTACTCTCTACTCCTATTATTAATTTTACACACACAATGTCTAAACAAAATACTCCCCGAAATGCAAATCGTCAACAACGAAGAATAATCCGATGATCTCCCCCGACACCGGACAGAACGTTCAATCTACGAAATACTCCATCGGCAACCCAAGAACCACAACGAATCAACTTCGCACCACCACAATTGGTTTACCCAAACCAACCATACTACCACCAAGCATACAATAACCCGCCATTCGCACCTCCATAACAACAAAATGCGTTCAACCCATACGGACAACCAAACATGTATGGACACTACGAATACGGTTCACACCATAACGTTGGCGGTTCTTCATCTCAACCCAACGTTGTTCTTCATCTCCCGTACGACATTTTAGTTTAGATGATGACGACTTTACCCAAACGTACTCCCCTCAGTATTCAGAATTGTTTCATGAAGAACAGTCCCCTGTTGAAGAAATAGAAGAGATCCAAGTCCCGGTCACGCAGAAGAAGCCAAACCGAAGACGTCAAACGACCCCGAAGAAGAAGCCACCGGAGGAAAAAGCCGCGGATCAGCGTTGTATTCCATGGACCCCTAAGGAAGAAATTGCATTGTGCAAATGTTGGGTTCGTATATCCGAAGATAACATTAAGGGTAATGCGAGAAAGGAGAAGGGGTTTTGGATTGATATTCTCAAGTACATGCATGAGACGACGACCGATGAAGAATTGAAGGCGAGACCTAGGCAGAGGCTTTTCGGTTGATTTCACATTTTTAATCTATCTATGTAATGTTTACGTTTAATTCTACGCTTTTTAATTTATGTAATCGTTTTTAATTATAGAATAAAAGTGTTAGTTTTTAATAAAAAAATGAGCTGTCCGGTGAGGGGTTTTGTGATTGATAATAGCGAAGTGTGAAGGATAGTAAAGATAAAAAGTAAGAGAGAGAAAGCTGATGTGAGGAGTTTTTTTCGATGACTTTACTAATAATCCAATCTAAACAATAAAAGAAAATGTAAAGGAAAAAGCACATAATAACGGCAAAAACAACACCGTCATAGATACAACTTTCTGTTCTCGAGTTTTTTTTGAGATGGAAAGGTAATGAATGGGAAGGGAAATTACAAATTTTTGGTGTTCTTGAGTTTTTTTTAGATGGAAGGATAGGGATGGGAAAGGGTGAGGGAGGGAAGTTATAGGTTTTTTGGTGTAGATTCATTCCTCCCAAAATTAGGAGGATTAGGAAGGAAAGTGTGTAATTTAAAACATAGGCTTT
Organism: Tanacetum coccineum; assembly: GCA_026074375.1. Taxonomy (NCBI): domain Eukaryota; kingdom Viridiplantae; phylum Streptophyta; class Magnoliopsida; order Asterales; family Asteraceae; genus Tanacetum; species Tanacetum coccineum. The sequence continues at coordinate 10,800 of BQNB010013931.1, forward strand.
TGTTAAATTACAATAAAATCCTTTTTTTCACTACTACAAGTAGCAGGTATTAAGTTCGGAGGTTGTAGTAGTTTAATAGCGGTTGAGATACGCTGTAGTAGGATTTATTCGTATGAAACAGTTTCGTAAATTAAAGTACAGAGCCGGCCTTGGTATCGGGCGAGGTGGGCGACGGCCCAGGGCATCAAATCTTAAGGGGCATCAAATTTTGAGTCTGTGTTGCATTAATAAAGAAAAGAATACGAAAGATCAGATTATAGTGTTACCGGAGAACAATTCTCAATGAAGAAGATGAACTTTAGAGAGAGAATAAAAGGAAAGAAAGAAGTATATCAACTTGTACTATATTGTCAGGTGAGTGAGTCACGTGGAATGAGAAGAATAATTTTTTTTTCACTCTACTCAAACTCTTAATCTTTATTTGTATTCTAGAAAATGACCATTACTTATCTACACTATAAATGACAACTATTTTTAAATTAAATATGTTATGTATCGTTTTTGTTAAGCGGCATGGGTTCAAAGAATTTGCTTGGTGTTTAACTCTTTATTAGTCTTTTATATATTTATATTTTGAAGTACATGTTTATAAACATAATTTACTTGTATAAGAAATTCTCACACTTAAGGTCGGAGGTTTTTTTTTATCTTGCAAGGTCGGATGTCATTTTTTACTTTTGGTATAAACGGAAGCAGCCTCTTTACTTTTGGTAGAAGTAGGGTTGTCCACGTCTCAACCTCCCCCACACACTATAGAAGACGGTATTGAAACCCATAACTCATGAAAGACGATATTGAGAGTCACTTTACTTTACCTTTCTATGTGATTTCATAGCAAATATTGAGTATAAAAAGATAATTAATTTCTTTGTTCGAAGAAAAAAGGTTGCTTTTGTCAATCTATACTATACTTGAGATTTGAGTTAACTGGTACCGTAACATTTTAGTTTAACTTGTTATTAAATTGAAGTTTGTTGCGGATAGATCGCCTAGCGTAACCACGTTTTAAATCCTCATTAGATAGTAACTACTAGTTTTTTTCCTTATAAGGGGCATTTTTTAGCCGTCTCGCCTAAGGTAGCATGAAAGTCAGGACCGGCCCTATTAAAGTATATTAATATGCCATGTCTTTATATAATTTAATGATTATAAAAACGTGTAGAATGATGATACATGAATTGGTCGTATGTCATCATTTGACCAGGTTAACGTTTGTTTTTGATTTTGATCACGTATATATCTGGTGGATCATGTGGTTCTTCATTATTTGTTCAAATCCATTATATAGTTTTGAGGGTATCTTAGTAATTTTATTAGATTTTTATTCTTTCCTTACTACTAAAACGTAAACTCAAGAACACAAAATAACGACTTTCTTCAGAGTCATCCCTTACTTTACCATTCTCATCTCATCCCCTTCCATTCATTAAATTTTAACCTCGAGAAAACAGTGTAACGCACCCACGTAGCAGAATTCGTAAATCAAAAGTCATCATCACTCCTTTTTCCTCCTTCCTTTATCAAATAAAAAATAAAATCAAAACATAACATAACTTAATCCGTACGATTCCTACAAATCATAGATCTGTGATTTGCTTATAGTTTTACTAAAGTTGCTAATATAATCTGTGTGTTTTATAATAGGGTTTGTGATATAATGGATTCATCAGGAAGTGAGTTTGATTATCTGTTTAAGTTGTTGATGATTGGCGATTCAGGTGTTGGTAAAAGTAGTCTTCTCCTCAGTTTCACTTCTGATACTTTTGAAGACCTTTCTCCTACTATTGGTATCTACTTGTTTCTTTTTAATCTCAATTTTTAACTAAATAGTAAATACAATTCACAGATTTAAGTCATCAAACATTACTTCCTTTTTTTGGTTACCTGGGTTTCGACTCGACATTGCGAGCCGCCTACCCTTTTGGATAGCCCGGAGTCGGTGCAGGTGAACCTTCGTGGCCACAATACTAGGGCGACTACCCTTTTGGATAGCGAGCCGACTAATCCCATGACGACTACCCTTTTGGATTCGAACCTTTGATCTCCGCTTTGGAAGGCTGTTATTCTTACCGCTGGATCACCCCTTATGGTTAATTTTATGAGTTTGCTAAGCATAACCCCTTAAATTCTGCTTAAAAATAAGCACTTAACGTGTGGATTCCTTATTTTGTTAAACAAAAATCAAAAGCAATAAGACTGAAGAAACTTTTAATCTAATCCATTTATGATTGGGTTTTAAGTTTGATATGATGATATAAAAAGTGATATTAGTTTCATCACAAATAAGCACTTTAATATAACCATGTTCCAACGTGCTTATTCAAGACATCTTATTTTCACCCAGTATAGGCTGATAAGCAGGACTGGTTTGGATGGTGCAAGCACTTCAAAATGCTTTTCTGCTTACAAAATTAGCACATAAAATAAGCAATCGCATACACCCTTTAAATTGTGTATTGATGTCACCCTTATCTTCAGTTCATATATCAAGTTAAAAATATACGTAGCAGTTTGTGTCTAGGAAACTTTGTTTCTCTGTCAATTGTCATTTGGGGTTCTCGTTCTCACTATTCGAGGCTACCATTTTGCTACCTGCTACTAATGCTTTAGCTGAACTATGTGTTACTATCCGAAGGTTTATCCACGTATATGGTGTAATTTAATAAATAAGTGCTTATTAACCCATGACTCGTTCTTGTGTTTCTTCACCGTCTCATCCAAACTGCTATTATTAACATCGTTTTAAAGATCATTAGATACTAATATCCATAAAAACAAATCTTAATAGGTTTTTTTAATTTTTATTTTTTCACATGCCTATGCACATGGATTACAGACATTAGCAGTCATATTTGTTTTCCTGTTGGATTTATTTACTTTTCATCATATTTGTTTTTGTTAGTTTTGATCTGCACCTCTTCAACCAAAATATTTCTTATAGGTGTAAAGAGTTCTCTGGATTGTATGACACTGTCTTTAGGACTTCTATCACCGGGTCTTTGGTATGGTTGTACTATGTGTAGACGATGATGGACTCATCATTATTTCCCATGTTTTGCAGGGGTAGATTTTAAGGTAAAGCATGTTACGATTGGCGGGAAGAAGTTAAAGCTTGCTATTTGGGACACTGGTAATCTTTTTTGGTGTATTAACACCATCTTCAGATTTAACAAGTTTTGTGGTGTTGCCTTCTTTTCTCTCAGTCGACTACTATTTTTGTTTTTGTGTCTGGTTTTATTGTTCTGTTTCCTCTTTTCTTAGAACCGAAAGCGTATTGTGATATCTGTAGACACGTGAATTTGTATGCGAACATTATAGTTTCTAAGTAGAAGGAAATTGGACACTAGTAGTACATGATTCTCTATATAAAGATTCTGTTACTCGTATTAAACAATGTAATGTATACATAAAGAGGTAGAAGTTTGGAGGTTAGCAAATATGATCTTGTATTTCCTTCTGCCTAAGTTGTATACTGCATTATGGATATGTTTCAAGAAGGGAGGGAGAAAGAGATGAATAAAGGAGAGCAGAACAGTTACATGATGCTTTTATGATTGGATCACGTTATAAATAAATAAAACATAATGCCATCTTTACAAAGATAATTTTTGTATAGAACCAGTCAATTTTTTTATCTACTGGCTTTGATTTGATTAAAGTGGTTTTACACAAAAGATGGGATAGACTACCCAGAAACTTCTTTCATTGCGAAGTGGTAACTTACGGTGATTAATATCAATCACTATTGCTAATGGAGGACGGATTGAACAATACGATGTTAACTCTGCATTTTTGCATGGAGATTTTATTGAGAAAGTGTTATAGACAGATCCACGTTCATACCTTGTTTACAAAAAAGTGTCCTAAATGCAACATCCTTGCCTTTTTGCAAGTTTGCAGTACCTACGCCCCTTTGCTAATTAGGTGTTTACTCAACAAATGCAACATCCTTGCATTCTTCATTAAGAAGCCTTGCTATGTATCACGATCTGATTTGAGTGTGTAACATATACACTTCAGTAGATTGAGGGCTGTCCGGATTAGGAAAATGAATTATGGATTTCAGTAATTAGATATGAGGTCGCCATAGCTTATCTTGTGTTTGGAGAAGGGATAGCTCATGATAGATAGACGCAAATTAATAATAAAGGGACATGGTATAGAGATTTATTTATAATTTATAGTGTAGACGGTGGTGTAAAGGCCCATTTCGAGAAGTGGTAAGGAGGTCCTCTTCCTTTTTAATTAACCAGAAAAGATTAATAGAAAAAACTGAATCAAACGATAATAACAATGATCAAGAGAAAACCTATTATTTGGATATACTATCCTAGGTCTTAAGATTTAAAAATATGATGTTCAACTGCTAACATCAAGTGTAAAAAAACAACTTAACTAAATTACTTTACTCACTCCCAAATTCCTTGGTAACTTAATAGAGTAAAAAAAAGTTCCCTGTTGACCATATAAAATGTTTTGACCATTAATTATTTTGACCCAAAGGATTCAAGCCAATTCCTAAAAAAACAAAACGGTAAAAAAACACAAACGGTTTCTTCCTTTCCTGAGTCTATACAACTAAACTCCTTAACAAATAGGGATTCTTATAAATCAATGTACTAACATTACTAATAACATATTGATACTTCCCCACCCAGGTAAAAACACGCATGGTGTCGCCTCAAGGCGAAAAAAAATGCAGATGGAAATTGTTCAACAACTCCATCTCAAATTTCAATGGATGCTTATTTTTTTGGTTTGGAGGGGGGTTGTGGGTTGGTGGGCCCCCCCCCCCCCCCAGGTTTTATTTTTTTGTGGGGCCCTTTTGGTTTTTTGGTTGGGGGTGGGGGGGGTGAGGGGCCGCCCGGTTTTGGGGGTGGGCCCCGGTGGGGCCCCCGGTTACATGCCTTCTAGATTATAATAATTAATCGCTTTATCTCCCGTCTATATGAAAATAAAACAAGAACAAAATTCTTTTCCAGTTGGCATAATTTGCACCGAAAATTTAATTTAATGTGCTAAAACCAAAAAACCATTGAATACCCAAAAAAACTAGATACAACACAAACAAACCATCTCCAAAAGAAAAAGATGAAAATCATGAGTGATATTGAGATCATTAATCTTGTTATCAGGGAAGATTTTTTTTTGCAGATTTGACCACATCGAATTACATCCCCGTTACCGATTTGAACCCCAAAAGGCGCTAACGGCTGAGTAGCCAGCTTAAGTTCATTCACCAAGACATCTAAAATGAAATTGTGTGTAGACCCTCCGTCAATTAAAATTAAAACTTCAGTGGAATGAAGCATACCGTGGACCTTCATCGTGGTAGGATGCGGTTTCCCCCAGAATTGCATGAAACTGATTTCAAAGTTTCTTCCCCGTCAGACTCGAGTCGGTTAGATCTGTCAAAAGGGGTTCTTTCGACAATCCTCATCAGCCTCTAAGACTTTTTAAGGTACAGTTTTGCAAGATGTCCGGTTCGTATTATCGCCACATCTGAAGCATATCCCCTTTAGGAATCGGTTTGTTTTTCTTCTGCTTCGAAAGAGTTCTGAAAAGAATTTTGGTGTGGAACGTTTGGGTGGGGTGAAAGGTCGTTGGCTTAAGAATCCGACTCAGAAGTTGTTTGTGAATTTGAGGTGAAAGAAGCATTTGTCCGGTTGTTGGTTGGTAGTTTAAGATACAAAACTCTAGAGCAAGACTCATGCGCTATATACTGTACGGGGTTTGTGAATTTATCTACATCTGATTTAATTCATCTTTGAGGCCGTTAGGCAAACCACCAAAAGACAATGATCCAGGCCAATTAGAAACCCGAGGGATCTCTTTAGCAAAACGCCTGTCGATATTCTTGAACCGAGCAATTTTTTAAATGCTACAAAGGACTCATCCGGGTTCCTGGAATTCTTCTGCCGTCCAAAAGTTTTTGGTAAAGCCCTGGTCAATTCATCCCAAAAAATGAATTGACGATAAGAGCTCATGAATAAGTCCAAGGCATCCCCTTACTTAAGTGCATTGAAGTATCTCTACCTTCTCTTACATCCGGTATTTGATAATACCTTGCAGTATTTTTCGGCTTCCAGCAGCTCACCGCGAGGGTCCCCAGCCACTAAAATTTGGAATCAATCTTGTTATAGGGTCTATACGACTGTCGACCCCTCCAAGAACTTTCCCCATCGAAATTCTTGCTTCCTTTGGATCTGGATCGATCTCCTTCCTTCAAAGCTGCTATATCTTCCTTCATCGTTTCAATTGCCTCCAATTTCGCGGCTATTGCAGCCAATTGAGTGGAAATTGGATCGGGTGGATTGTTGTTGTCGCTATTCCGGGTTTGCACCATGTTTCGTTTCCCGGCAATGGAACCAAATGATAGATACCGAATTAATAATAATAGGACATGGATAGTTTTTTATTGATAGTGGCCCAATTCGAGAAGGGTAAGGTCTCCTTTTACAAGAAAAGATGAATATGATAAACTGAATAATCGATAATAACAATGATAAGAGACCTATTATTTATACTATCCTAGTCTTAGATTTAAATATGGTAAATGCTAAAATCAAGTGTAATTACTCCCTAATTCCTTGGTAACTGATTTGAGTAAATTTAGTCCGTTGACCATTAATTGTTTTGACCATTAATTATTTTGACCCAATGGATTCAGCCAATTCCTAAACGGTTTCTTTTTCTGGAGTACTCCTTCAGTGGTTCTTTATCAAAGCTTTATGTACAAATGAGCTAGTGAACTATTGTATAAAAGTTATGTCAAAGTGATTGTGGTTTAGTGCTACGATCCCACATCGGCCAAGTATGGGATTGGTTGGTGGTTTATAAAGTCTAGGTGCCCCCTCCTCCTTTGAGCTAGCTTTTTGGAGTGAGATCTACACCAAGTGGCTTGATACGACCCAGTATGGGATGGTTTCGTATCATAGTGCTAGCCCTACCTTTCGAGGTTCCAACACTTGGAGTGAGATAAACCGACTCCCCAATTGATTAACAAATCAATACTTCATATTCATTCAACATATAATAAGATTACAACCCTAATCATCTATATATAATTATCCTATTCATGTAAAACAAGTCGCCTCCTAATCTTATCTAAAAATATGCCATATCTAGTTGATAGTTAAAATACTAATAATCTTTTAGTTATTATAATATTAATAATCCCTGGAATCGTATCATTTAGTACGCATTTGTATCCGTAATTAAATTTAGAAATTAGGACTTGTATTGTAATTTCATAGAGTGATAGCTGGCTGTAGTATGTTTGCCTTCCACTTATGTACGTGTACATCGATATGGAATCAATTGATTCATACTTCTATCCAAATTTTATCTCCCTCATCTTTTGTCGTATCCATGATGTATGAAGGTTTAGTGCTCCTAGAAAGAGGGACGTAAAGCGGAATACTGCTAGTAGGTGTCCAAGATTATCCATGTGATCGACTTGCAAATATAGATATTAATATTATGCATACAAAATAGTCGTATGTCATACCTTTCAGTCTGAATCTGCAAGGACGCATAAGTGCAAATCTATTTGATTCTTTTTCACTTTTAATGTTTTAATCACTATGAAAATGGGTTTGAGTGTAGAAGCTTCTGTCTGCCCTCTTGCCCCTTAGAAGCTTTGTTTTATCGTTTCTGTCTACCCTCTTGTTCTTTAGAAGCTTCGTCCATAGGTTTTAGTGTAGACGTATATAGAAACGATAAAATGGAAATTTCGTTTGTCAGCATATGCACACACAAGCTCCTAGGGAAGAGCGAGTATATTATGCTGCACACACACACACACTCACTCGATCTCTCTAACATGCAGACAGATAGTTGCATATATCGTCATTTAATCACATATCATGGAAAGGTAAAAGAGTTCACACGAATATGTTTATGTCTTATGCACACAAGGTGAGTGAGAGAGATGTTTCTTTTGGGAACATAACCATATGACCATATTCCCTTGTTTCTAGTTTCATTGTACTTATGTAATATTGTGTTTCAAATACAATAACTATCCAATAAACCTGTAGAGTGAAACATACACTGATTTTGACTTTAGAGAGAGAGCGCTAAGGAAACCACAGCGTTGTTCTTATAATGGTTTTGGTGAAGCTGTAGGGCTCCTTAGTTTTATATGAACTACAAACTCAATGTTGCAGTGTTGCTTTTCATGATATAGCACGTATATTGCTGTCTACTTTTACCCATTCAAATACTATTTTTTTGGAATTTGGACAGATTATCATCAATTTACCAAGTTAATTTATTAGCTTGAATGTCACTTATAGTTTTCTCTGAAAAAACTACTTGTTGTAGCTGAAGCAAGGTTACAGTGTTTTGATAGGATACATATGATTTCAGTTTATAGGATATAAAATTATAATATTTTATGTTGTTTTTCATGGCAGCTCGGTTTTAAGTGCTATTTTCCTTAAGATGTCGACAATTGAAAATTAAGTTCAAATATTTAATTTGCAGCTGGGCAGGAAAGATTCAGAACTTTAACCAGTTCGTATTATAGAGGAGCCCAAGGAATCATCATGGGTATGAAAATCTGTTCCTCCTTTCCTTTTTTTTTTCTTCATAGTTTCTTGATTTGATTTTGATGTTTGCCTTCTATGATTATTACATAGTTCATAATCAAGGTAGTCCAACTGTCTAATACTGTATTCATGTCCAGGGATTTGAGTAATCACCTAATGGTCACATTCCATAATTCATATTCATCGGAATGGATGATTAAACTGTGAGATTGTGAGACTTCATTAAATAGCTCGACCAGCTCTTATGTCTTACTACTCATATATATGTGATATATACATCCTCAAAGTCCTAACCATAGCTATTAGACACTGCAACTTCTAAAAGACACTTACTTAACTGAAGTTTGGTAGCATGATATTTACTTTTAAGGAAGTGTAATGGCTACTTGGAAATTGTGGAACCTACCGTACTTGGTTTGGAACTTAGTATTTTTATATAAGATCAATGAACTAATGCCACGATTGTCGCATGTGTAGTCGTATTATATGTTAAAAGTGTCCAAGTCTTCCATGTTACGCTCATCATTTACCGCCGTTACAATTTCTTAATGTTTGGATTTCTTATTTTATTTTGTATTTTATCATACTTTTTTTTTTACCAAATGTTCTTCTCCGTGGTTCCTCATTTCTGTATAAGCTATATGTTTCTCAAATAATTCATGTATCATTTATGATTATTATTTTTGATAAATAAATACAGTTTATGATGTAACCCGGAGAGAGACATTCACAAATTTATCTGATATATGGGCCAAGGAAATTGATCTATACTCAACGAATCAAGATTGCATCAAGATGCTTGTTGGCAATAAAGTTGATAAGGTAATTATCATATTTTGTCATTGATCATCATTTCACATAAATAGAAGTCCAACATGCAGGTCTGGAAATTTTTTCTGTTGAAGCTACTTAAGGCAGTAAATTTTAGTTGATATGGATCGTCTTAAAACAAACCGGGGCTAAAATGGAAAAAATGGTCGAATGGGTCAATGCATTCAACTTACAATTTTTGTTTTACCAAAAATATATGAATTTATATTATTAATTTAACGTAATTTTTTTCTAATCATGTTTGTATACATTAATTATTTATGCAACTTGAAAAAGATAACCTGTTTCGACACGTTATCCAACCCGCCGATCTAAGTTCTACAGTATGTAATCTACTATATAAGAGGTGTAACATGTCTATCTTTTGCAGGAGAGTGAAAGAGTTGTCACGAAAAAAGAAGGCATTGACTTCGCAAGGGAGTATGGATGTCTTTTTATTGAATGTAGTGCAAAAACCCGGGTCAATGTTGAGCAATGTTTCGAAGAACTTGTTCTGAAGGTATTTGAATTACGAGTTTAATTTCTACTGCTTGTTTGCATTACATATATGTGAGATTCTGATAGAGCATAGATGTTGATCAATGTCAGATTTCAGATAACCACACCTATCGATGCAAACAGAATGTACAAATTTTTTTAAGTGTTGGCCAATGACATTTATTTTGAAGTTGTGTTGAAACCTTTAAATCCATATCTAGTACTTTGACCTAAAGTTGTCAACGCCCGGCACAGTTTCGACCCATTTACTTACGGATGGGTCGATTTAGGTCGCGATTCATCTCAAACTACTCAGATGCTAAAATTGAGATATGGTGAATGCTGTTATATATCCCTTTTTCGTATGCAAAGATCCTCCTCCTCCTCCTCCTCCTCCGCCTCCGCCTCCTCCTCCGCCTCCGCCTCCTCCGCCTCCTCCGCCTCCGCCTCCGCCTCCGCCTCCGCCTCCGCCTCCGCCTCCGCCTCCGCCTCCGCCTCCGCCTCCGCCTCCGCCTCCGCCCCCGCCTCCGCCTCCGCCTCCGCCTCCGCCGCCTCCGCCGCCTCCTCCGCCTCCTCCGCCTCCTCCGCCTCCGCCGCCCCCTCCTCCGCCCCCTCTGCCCCCTCCACCCCCTCCTCCCCCTCCCCCTCCCCCTTCCTCTTCCTCTTCTTCTTCTTCTTCTTCTTCTTCTTCTTTTTTTAATATAAACAACACTTTTATTTGAAATTAATATTGTTTCCTAATCATAGTTTACAACATTATAAATACATGAATCGGCAAAAAAGATATATGCGGTTCAACATGACGTGGTCCATCTCGACCCTTACTAAAAAATGAGCCATTTTACACCACCTGTCCATCTTGGCCCCTATTATTTGCATCTTTGGTACTCTAAAAGAATTATTGGCATAGTTTATTTTATGTTAGCATCATGTTTACTTAGCAATGCAAGAATCTGGTGTTATCGAATTCTGCTAATAATTTCTATTTGTTTGGCCATCGCTTTTGTTAGTAGCCTTTTGCCCAATAAAGTCACTTTTTGGGTCAATTACTGACATTTTTGTGCAAGTTCATGTTTCTAATAAAAATTTGAGATGGCTTTATTTTGTCAAGATCAAAAATAATATTGTTTTCTGGTAGTTGGAAAATAGGATATGATTGGTTTAAGTTTTCAAATTATAGTGAGTTTTTAAATCATTGTGCAGATCTTGGATACACCTAGCTTGACTGCTGAGGGGTCAACAACCGTGAAAAAAAGCAACATATTTAACCAAAAGGCTCCAGTTTCAGATGCATCAACTAGTGGATGTTGCTGAAGTTAATGCCGACTTGCTAGGCCCTTTTCTGTGCGTGTAACTTTTCCTGTTTTAAGTGCTCTGTAGGCAAATATTTGATCATGAATGTAAATTTGGTCTTGTGGAATGTTGCATGTATTGTTCTAAAGCCAAATACACACTTTTTTTTTAAAAGACAGCTCAATCTTGGGTTGGTATGCTCAATTTGGTTAAATTATTATAAGTTATTGAAGGTTGGTTTGGTTATAACGAGATAATGAACTGTAGGTTACAACAGGTGGGTTTTCGCCAACTTCTTTTTCTCTGACACGTTTGGGTATAACGTGAATTGCCCTGCTCATATTAAATAGGTTGTGGTTATGGCTCGAGTTATTTAAATGAGTTTTGAAGAAAAAAAACTTTTTTTCCGAGATGTTTTTGGTCGTTATGTTTTCTCAGTCATGTTAATAAGAAGTGTAGTACAAAGTGATAACCTGTGTCTGGCATGAGTTGATATTCCAAGTGGAGATGTTTCATGTGTTGTAGGATCTAGCTTCTTCCAATGGTGCCGACACCATTTTGTCGTCATCATTAAATATTCGAATCGTCCAATTCGGGTAAAAAGCCAAACATATTATAGGTTACATCAAATACTTTAAAGGTGCCGTTTGGTACATGCAACAATCATAAATGGGTATACGATCGATGAATACTTCACCTGTTCCAAAATAAGCGTTTAGTTTGACTTTTTAGAGTTAAATTGTTTCAATTTTTTACTTCAAATAATTTTTTTTGTGTTATATAGTACTTGATGAAAATTATAACAATAAAAATATACTTAAAACGCAATTCATTCATATATTTTGTATGAAATATTATATAACACAAAAATAATTAATGTTAAAGTTGAACTAGTTTTACTATGAAAAGTTAAATTAGACAATTATTTTGACACAGAGGTAGTAATTATTTTAGTGTCCATATCTTTTCTCCAACTCAGACTAATATGATCCATGTGTTTTTAGATGATCCATGTGTTTTTTTTTTTTTTTTGAACGGCAAAAATTTATTAAACTAGCAAGGAGCTAGAAAACAATTACAAGGAAATAAATTGGGGATTTTTTAACCAATCGTCCCAAGAAAACGTCGTATGACAACGACTTTTACACCAATTGAAAGCACAAAAAACTATAGCATCAAAAATTTCCGAACGTCTTGGAGGAGATTCTTCAAAAATGATCTGATTCCTAAAGTTCCAGATAAACCACCAAGATACGAAGAACACTCCCTCCAACATAGCTTTGACCTTAGAGGAGAACTGAATCGAAAGAATCCAAGACTGCCACTCTTGGAACGATGACCAGTCATGAGGATCTAAGCCCCACCATCTGCATATGCGACGAAGAACAAGCTGAGCCAAATCACAACGGAAGAAGATGTGGCAAACATCTTCCTCGCACCCAAATCCATGTGTTTTTAGGCTGTTTAATAAAGTTACAATATACTCTTTTGTAATATGCATGTGCATACTATATTCAAATTAAGAGTTGCTTGGTGATAATCAATTCAACTAAACCTATTGTTGAGATTTTGACATATCCATACAATGAGATTTTGTTTTTCATTGACTAATCGTTATATTTTTTATATTGAAGAAAAGCATTAATAATATGTATTCGTTTTGAACTTTCAATTGTGGCACACTCGGACACAAATAGAAAAACTAGACCTTAAAGGAGGCATTACTCATGCAAAATCAAGCATGTCTCACTAAACACCATTTATAAAATCAAGCTCTGCTGAAGACGAGATTAAATACACTGCACGAACATGTTGACTTCATTATAAGTTATGCAATGTCAAATAGTGAAGCCTTGGGCAACATGTACTTAAATAGTGTAAAATTGCAAGTTGTTAACGTCCTTGTGATTTCGAGCGTATAAATTAAACTTTGGAGACGAATAAGCTTGTAGCTTAATGGTATCTGTGAGATAGTCTCTGTATTTTATATGCTTAAAATCACACTGTGAGATGCTCTTTATCCTTGTGACATGAATGGGATCATGACACAGTTTGACCAGTTGTATTTATAAAAATTATACAAAACAAGGAACACAAAATTTTAATTACTAACACCTTACAGTTTTCTGACAAACTGAACAAAAAAATTCGTTTCTGATACTAAGTACGCCGCACAAAAAGTTTTGTACGCCGCACTTTTTGGAAATTCAAGAAGTACGCCGATTTTACATTAAAACCCGCTGCACTTTCTAGAAAATTCAACCATGATTTCTGAGTAAATTTCAAACAAACCCAAAAACCTTTTAATGCTTAAATTTGCTGCTGAGAACATGAGGATTGCTTTTTATGTGCTTACGGGGCATGCTGACCCGTGCGTTGCACACATGTTGTATGCATTAGTTGTGTGCGGAATGTGTTGTATCGTTGGGGTTATGAAATGACCCATGCGATACACATGGGTTGTGTCTAGTTATTGATTGCGTAATATATATTTGCATAAAGTTTTAAAATACGTGGGGCTAAGGCAACTCGTTTTATGGCATGTGCAGTTAACTGAAAAATAAACCCAACAAAAAACACAGATTTTAGAACTATTTAGTTGCTCTATATAACCAAGTTTTCTACCTCTTTTAAGTTATGACTTATACGACTTATGACCCCAACAGCTTAAAAGGTAAGTTGTAAACAATAGGTGAAACTCTTAGTAAGCTGTATAAAAAGAATGAAATAATAACAAAATGTTATTTAATAATTATTGTTTTTTTTGGGTAAAGAGTTTTTCCTGTAAGTTTTATTACGTCAAAAAATATTTAAGTACAAGGGATGAGGGTGATTCCCACATCTCCGCCCGTTACATGGGCAAAGCTACTTCCTTAAAGGAAGGCACACAAAATAACTAGACAAAAGAAACATAAATTTATTTCTTCTTGCGACCTCGAACTCGGATATTCAGATTATCGCATATAGCTTGAAGCCCTTGAGGAAGATCCCGACCTTCGTACAAATCATCATCGTATGGGTCTTCATCATAGTCACCATTACCATACGAATCCCTCTATTTTTCCAGCAAACTTTGAGTGCCAAAACCTACCATTTCTGAAGCCATAGAACGAGCTATATCATTATCAACTAATGCAACCTCATCTTCACTATCATCATCACCCGTAAACTCTACCTTATTCAAAGGATTACCAGCTTCATCCACAAGAATAGCTTGCCCACTAGTAAGTAGATCTTCAAACTTCCCGATTTTATCAATAATAGAAGTATTACCAGTACTACTATTATCAACATTCATAAAAGATGATCCACTTGAAGTAGCCCCGTTATTTACCAAATTAGTATCCCCCCATTAGTACCTAACTCCAAATCATTATCGACCAAATTAAGAACTTCAAATGGATTAGAATTACTAACCTCAATAGTAGGTTCCACACATTTCTTCTTATTAACGTAAGAGCTAGCAGTAGGATTTTGGGGAACAGGTCTATATTCTTTCTGAGGTTTAAAACCCATTTTCGGACCAACCAGAACACATCGAAAGGTTTGACTAGGCTTATTCATAGTCTTCTTCTCACAAGCACCTGTATTCTTCGGACATTCCTCATGAATATGTCCAAAAACCTTACAAGACGCACACCTAGGAGGTTTTCACTCATACTCAACACGGACATTACATATATAATGACCCTCCCCATTAATTTTAGGCATAACCATGACAATGTAATCTTTCAACTCCACATCAACTCGAAGCTCAATCATAGCTCTAGCATAGCTTGACCTATCCCAAAATTGCATACACATATCAGATGTAAACGAGTCAAGCATTAGAGGAGTACCCACTTTAGTAGCAATGGCACTCAAACCATCCTCGTTGAAGGCCGTAACAGGTACACCATGGAGTTTTACCCAAACTGGAACAGTACTAACATCTTCTTTCAATAGGTTCTCATCCGGATGCCATTTCTTCACGATAAGCGGGTTATTCCGGATAAACCATAGACCATTCTCAAGCATAGCATCTAATCCATCCATGGAACTAAATTAAAAGGATAATAATCTGGTAGACGAGTTAAACATAGAACGAACAAGCCTATATTTACCCCAAGTGTTCCTAACATAGTTAGCAACAACAGGGTATGCCACTGTTTCCCAAAAAAAACCATATGCTGTATTAGCAAATCGTTCACTTATAGCTCGAATAGACTCCACCAGGACTACCACATCAATCCCATTACCCATGGTGTATACAAAGTACGAATATTTAGTTTCTTCCCACTTGGTTTACAAATAACATCAGCATACAAAGACTTACCAGGGGCATTACCAGCCGTAGTAGTAACCGGAGTAGATAATGGTGGAAAAGATCACAGAACAGTAGAATCTTCCAAAGAGCTTAGCTTTTCCTTCTCCACTATCATGTCAACCACAGATGGTGTCACATCCTCCATAACAGCAAATGTAACACCACGTTTATCCTTTACACCTCTCCTTCCCCCACTTCCTTTCGGACTCAAGAAACCTCTTTCCATGTTAGCAGCTAACGAACCATACATAATTCACCAGCACATAGGGAATTCACTAATAGCAGCCCTAATTACACTCCCAAACCAGCAACAGATTCACGAAAAACAAGGAATAGAGAATCACCAAACCAACTAAAAGTCGATTTAGATATATCTTGAAAGCACTTAAACCAGATAGCACTCAATCAATCGTAATGAATGACCAATTAGTAGTTAATACGAAACCAACTAGCGATATAAATAAAACCCAAAAAACAACTACAAACCCTAACATGTTATCTTTAAAAACAAACAAATCAAGATCTCTAATAAGATTAAAAACAAGTCTTAATCATACTCCAAATCAAGATTTAATGTTATGAAGGATAAACGATCAGGTTTGTAATCGATTTTGAGGTTTTTTAGAAGATCCGGTCGCCTAGGGTTTCGCCAAAGGGAGAGAGGGTTTCAACTTTTTATGGCACAATAAAGTTGTTATTTAATAATTATTGTTGTGTATAACTATTGGAGCATATAGTCATGTCGCCCGGTAGCTTGGTAGTACACGTTCATGACATAAGCCGCGTGGGCGTGAACTGATTTTGGGTAAAAGCATCTCCCACTTACGCGGATAGGTTGGCAGTCGAGTCCAAGTCCGCACACATAATCAATATTCGCTTGAAAATCTCTTCATACGCTCTGGTTTTTGGAATGCACCATGTTTAACCATCACCGGTCCTTTGCACATGTGACATTACTGGTTCACCTCTCACCGGGGCCTGATACGATGGTGAAGTTGTTTCAACCTTCCGTAACAAAACACGAAAAAACAAACTTTACCAAATAGGCCTGGTGACATAATAACGTATCTGGTCTATCAAAATGTAAATAAAAGTTACCTTGTGTCAATATGATCTAAAGTTTATATCGACTATAAATTTTATACTACCTACATATAGTTTTAACATAGCATGAATCCCCATTTAATCCATATCTGTTTATGCCCACTTTAAACTCGAAAATGAAATGGGATGTCTATTTTTGAATAAGTTGTATCATAATGAACAATGCATACCAAAACTTCTTAAATTTCAGTGAATATACATACTAATGTCAATCAAGTTAACGTAATCTCGCAAAAAAACTTGGCCATTATAATCCATAAAAAACTTCCAAACAAACCAATCCATTCCCACTCTTATGAATCAATCTAATACACTATCTTTCATGACTAAATCAATATAATTTGAGTTAAAATCTACTATTTGAGTGTGTGAATATCGTAGTTCACAAGTGATTATGTGATATGAAGTAATCACCTAGCTGTAAAGCGAGTTAAAATCTAATATATGATTTTGTGATACTACGATAGGTAGCTGTTTAAGCATTTGGCTTGCTGTTATTATTTAAGGATTTGGATGTAAAATGTTCCTTATAGAATAAGATATTGCAGTGACATCTAAACTGCATATGTGACCTCACATAATCAGAATCAGTTCCATTATACTTAAATAGTAAAAGGCTTGTTTTACTTTGGAAAACTACTTATCTACTTATTGTTGCCTGAATTAAGCTGTTTCAATTAGCAGATTAGATAACCAATCCTAATTTCCAAACCACTCTCAAAACTGTTTTTTGTTGTATCAAAAGGCATTAACCAAATAAACCATTTTATTTAGCAATCACACAATCCCACCTATAACATTGCTACTTTAAAACACAATAAACAGACAACTTGTAAAACAATACTACCAAGGACCCTTTGGGAGCGCATTTCACATACGTTTAAGTTTCATGGGCTAAAATAAAATGATAAATAAGAAGTTTTACCGGAATGAGAAGGTTATTGGGTGTGACTACAGCAACTATAACAACCTTCCTATGTACTCCCACCACTATTCAACCGCTCAACATCACCGCCGCTATTTGTGACTCGCTTTATCATGCAAAATTTGAAAAAAAAACAACCAATCATAACCTGCTTAAGCACACATGTTTAAACTTGATATTGTCATACAAAAACTTTACACACTCACTATAACAATCTAAGTCAGGATATTTTACAGAAAAAACATCTCACCATGGCTTCTCCAGGTTCAGACCTCCTCGCGAAATAGTTGGCCACCAATAGCCATATAAAGCTGATTAAATAAGCTTACCCATTCAGCCCCTAAATAAGGATACCATGGACATGTTATATTCAGGAGTTGATCTTGTTAGTAAATAACTGATAATAAGTTGCTTGCATTCATTAGGACATTATGCCTTAGGTGTGATTCGGCAATCCGTTAAAAAAGCATAAGAGATCAGGACACGATTATAAAACATGTAACAACCTCTCCCGCCTTGATCTAAACACTCCTTATTGTTGCAATATTATAATCCAAACATGCCTTATTGCTACAATAAACACAGTTTATTGAGGCAATATCGTAATTCAAATCCATCATATTTATGCAGCAACCTAATGCAGACAAACCTTGTTGCTGCATTAGACTAATCTAAGCACATGTTACTGAGGCACTTTCCCGATCCTAACTCACTTTATTTCTACAGATGCTTGTTCCAAACACCCCTCATTTCTACATACGTTAACAATCATTATTTGTAACACAAAGATGATTAAATTATTAGTTAGTTAGTCACCTCAAAAAATACCATAGCAACAACATACCCTCCAACCATACATGGTTGAAGTGAGTTACTAACTAGTTTTTCTTTGACCTCAACGGGTAGAAGATCACATATCTCCTTTTCCGCATATAGTACAAACTACTCTACAGGTGCATCGATGTTTCCCATGCTTGCATGTAATTGAAGTTTCAGTTACTTCAACCCACAATCTAAAGGTACTTGATATACCAAGGGAGTCTGCATTTGATGATATGCTTCTTTCATGTTTTCGTTTAACTGTCCTAAGCTTGAGTTTGTTCTCATACTTTCTCGTGCTGACTCAATGAGTCAGTTCCTGAGAACTGCATATTCACATTCAGATAAATTTGTAATTACTTTGTTTATTCCAAATACAGAGTTTGTGCTGAGTTTTTTTAAGTCAAGCTAATGAACAGGTGGTCACCTGATGAGATTGATAGTGTAGAACAATAGCGTTAGAAGGCAGAATCCTGAGCAAACCACATAGTAATGTCTGACATTAATACACAATCAATGCATTAGCAAGCCGAAAGAAAAAAATAAAACAATTGTTAATAAAGTCTAATCATTAAGATAACTAAGTGTATGGTGAATTTGAGACCATTAAAGTCACACTAAATTAGGTATCTACATCATGTTCATTCTTTTTAAATGAACCCAATAAGTGCATTCAAGGTTTCAGCAAGATCAGTTGATCCACAATAAGCAGGTTTTGATTGTGTCTAAAAAATCAATTTAAAGATGCCTTCCCTCGGTTTCATTATTTATAGATGATCTCGATGACTCTGTATCCTTCATCCTTCCTTCTGTAGTAATGGCGCTATTGCAAAAATAGGAATAATGACCAATTTGTATCCCAAAGCAAGGCTGAAATTAAGAGTTATTGCAATTCCATTCTAAACGAATCAACAACTTCTTGCACCGCACCGCAAAAAAAGAAAAAGAAAAATTAATACTAAATCAATTTTAATAATGAGTCACTGTCACATTAGCTATAGCACTACATACCTGTATGCATTGCTGGTGTAGTACTCGGTAGGATTGAAGGTAAATATCGGGTAAATTGCTTTTATCTTTAAACTTACATGAAATAATATATCCTCATACTTATTCTATAACTTATCCTATTATGACAAAAGCAATCAATCTATTGAACCAAATCAGCTTTACAAATCATTTCCGTCATTATATATCTTAGAAAAATCTGCTATGTTACTCCAATTAGGAGTCGCAACACTTTTTGTAACAACACACTGCTTTATAAATTTCCCCACGAACCAAGCAAGCTAAAAATATAAAATTGCATTAAGGTATTCATCAAACATTTTATATGCAAATTCGTCAAACACTTTATGGTATATTTGTTAAGTAAATGATATCAAAAACTGAAATTATACTAATACAAAATGGCACTCAAACTGAATTTATACAAAAAAGAAAAAGAAACCACGTTTGACAATAGTGGAAGAATCACTAATAAAGAACTGAACAAAATCAATAGAAGAAGAAGATACAATCACCTTCATATCTAGACATGTTGATTTCATAAATTAAATCTATAGCCAAATTTAGGAAAATTCCTTTGATTGGTAGATGATATAACCGGATTTATGTGTGTGTGTTTATTCCAATCTCTCTCAAAAAAATTAATTTGAGAATAGTTGAATAAAAAAAAGCTGATGGTTGTGTCTATGATTTTTGCACTGGTTGATTATTTTGAATCACAATAAAAAGGGATTGTGTGAAGTCAAATGGTGATATGACTTGTGATTTTTAGTTTCAAAACCCGATGAATTATTAGGGAGAAGAATTCAAAAGTACGGTTGGATAGTTTGCAACTCTTGAGATGCCTGGACAATTGAAGCATCTTATGAATACTTACTCACTGCATTCATGGCCCTATAACCGCAAATCCCTTCACCTTCATATTACATATTAGCCAATTGCATTGAAGGCTCATTCACTTGGATAACTCCCTAATAAATTAAGGGACTATATCTTTTATAAGAATAGATGCTACTTGGATTTATGCATTTGTTCATATCGTACATTAAAATAAAAATACCAAAATATTTGCTTTCTTGTCTAGTTTATGCCATGTTAATTCTGAATGTCTCTATGTGCTTAATCTCTGCTTATATGTGTTTTTTGTAACTATGGTTTCTGACACATTGACTGAATTATCCACGAGGTTTGAATAGTTAATCACTTTTGTGAACTATAAGAGGTGTACAAAAGTTAAAATGAATTTTTTTTATGAATATTGTTTTGTGATTATTTTTGCGAAATTAATATCTTTTGATGATATCTGTGCTTTATTTGATCTTAAGTATTGGCTTACATTGCTTGCCAAACTAAATATCTGCAAATTGTTTAAAACTAAAACTGGGAAAAACAAAAGTACAACGGACTTTTTACAAAGTACGCCGGTTACGCGATTTCAAACAATTTTTTTAAGTTAAAAGGCAAAGTACGTCGCACTTCCCAGGAAGTACGCCGCACTTTTGGACCTGATCCTTCACAAAAGACTTATATCTTATTCGTAATGCTTAAACCGATCCGATTATTGATTTATAAATGTTTATTAAGGTTATTAAACTGCAAAATTTCATTTGGGCTAACCTATTAATGTTTTGTTGTCTTAAGCTAGAAATTGACCCAAATATGAGTCTAAGACGTTTTTGCCTTAACGAGGGCAATAATATGACCCTTAATGATCTTGTGGAAAGCGAAGGAGACTGGAATAATCATGAGTATCTGGACACAACTGATAGTGGGAAACTAAAGGAGGTTAAGGCTTTCAAAATTTACCGGATGGAAATCGTAGAAACTTGCGAAAAGTACATAACCCTATACTCTGTAGAGGGGTTAGATACTTTTGATGGTGTCACTGATCTTGAGTATGACAAAAATCTGATATCAAACGAGTTTGTGGTGAAACTTGGCTTAACTTATGAAGTCAAGAAAATGGTAACAAGGTTATTGACCGAAAATTGCTTGTTTCATTGAAATGAGAATTGTACTTCTTGGACTTTGTTGTGAATATCAAAGAAGATGATGTTAAACCATGTGTTATTCTTGTAAGACAATTACTTAGGCTTGCTAAAGCTAATATTGACTTTAGAAGTAGTATTCTTACAATATGGCTCGAAACTATGCTTGTTGATTCAGATGATGATGGACTAGATACTTTGCTTGCTAGTATCAACTTTAATGACTTACCACCATTAGACCCACCATTGCCATAAACTTTCCAAACTTCATATGTAATATGGGAAAAGCCTTAGAAACAAAAAGAATCCCACCAAAACTTACAATATGACTTATGATGGAGACTAGAGAGGACCCTCATTAACCGTTAACCATCCCAAAACCTAAAAAGAGCTCGTTAGAGAAGAAATGGAGGCCGACATATATGAACAAATCTTGTTGCTTAATGAAAGAAGTCCCATTATTGAAACTTTAAAATATAGTGACAAGCACAAAAAGTTACATGATAGCATACTTCTTGACAAACTCAAACTTGATGGTGAACTCAAAGGTGATCAAGAAAGGCTTGGAGAAGAAGTGGTGAGAGAGTATAGGGTACTTAAAGAAAAGGAGGACCCATGATGTTTTGTTCTACCAATTCGCTTAGAAGGATAAGTTACTTTCCATTCTTTAGTCGACACGGTCTAATATCAACATGATGACTTATCGCAATTATGAACTTTTAAAAAGAGGTAAAGCCAAACCAAAAATTGACAAAGTTAAGGTGCTCAATCATTAAAGTGCGAAGACCATGGGATGATTACCCAGTGTGTGTTAGATCTAAAGAATTATTGATCTGGGGGTCGAGGAGACTTAAAGATGGAGATAGCCATTTCTAGAGAGAGAGTGGCGAGAGAAAGATAAATGTTTATTATAAAGTGAATGTTACAAGAGCCTCACCCCTCTATGGAAGCCATAGAGGGGTATTTATAGTTCATACGATGTATAACTATCAAACATTGCCTATTCTAGTCCCTGCTTATGGAGCTATATCAAACTATGGTAATTCTGTAAATGTCGTCACATAAATGAACTCCTAACAATCTTTCCCCATGGGACGATATACAAAATTACTTAAAATATCTTCCTAACAAGTACATATTGATTAAGATCAAGAACATCCATAAAGCTTCCAATGATGATGATGTCTTCTGTGGTCTTTGACTTCAAGTCTGCACTCCAACATGAATCATCTTTGTAGTACCTTATAGGAGAAATACTGTAATAGGCATGGACTAAGTAACCCATACACTTCTGGTTAAGGAGAAGCTTCTGAATTAGCTTCCCCCTAATTCATGCCGCATATTATTCTTTTACAAGCTTTCATAGATTCCCCCCGAACTAGCAATCCTCTCTAGAGAAGTTTTAAAGCTTTCTTTCAAGCTTAGAATAATTAAGTACACAACACAATTTGTAGAATACCCATATCGAATATTACGGCTTCTTTAATAATAAGCTTAGTGATTAACCATTCGGGGAAACATTAATTGGATCAACAACGTATCTTCTCACGCTTGAATAATTCTTCTCACATATCTTCCCCCTAGAAGCTCAAATAATGCATACTAAAAATAACAAGACATCTCTTCCCCCATGTGGTTGAAATAATGCACCTAAAAGCCATAAGTTAAAGCACTGATTTTCTCTGCGGTTATGACATTTGTCTTCCCGGCATGACCTTACAAAAAGAAGAAGGCATGGGCTCTATGGCGTATATACTTATTCCCCCTTGATGGTTTTGATACCTCAGAATCAGCAACACTTTGTATGCACATTTACTTGAAATCTTGTGTAAAGAATAAAATTATCTCAAATCAATCCTGTGAGAATCAACTATTAATCAAATCTCTACTCATAAACTCTTTTTGGCTATCTTTTTACCAACCCCTTTTTAGGCTATTTGAAGTAACCACTGATGGACTAAACCTAATATACCAAACTTGAAACTGAAGTGGAATTCCCCGTTCTTATGACTTAAGCTTGCACTAATGTTGGAAGAATGATGTAGAGAATTTGTGGTATAAATCAAATCTCTAAGTACTCTATACTCACATGACAAAGTATGAGACTTTCATCACCTCTTGCGATTATCCACATCGTCTTCTGCGTGTGACACTAAGCACTACAACGTAACTCCTTTAAGTAATAGTTATCCAGGTCTTCAACTAACCACCCTGACTTCTGGTATAACTAGATAATCCAAGTCTTCAACCTAAATCATAAGCTCGAGAAAGTTATCATTGAAAGTCATGCATCCAACCAACCCCGACTTCAAAATATAATAAGTACACGTCTTTGTGAAATCCAACTTCAATATCAAACAAGTGACACCCAATAAACTCCGTAGTCACTTAGAAAAATTAATTCCAATTCTAGCCATTACAATTTAAAGTTCCATGATTCTTTATAAAGATCGATCCTGGTCTCGTCACTTAAAAATTGTCACTTTGTCATTTTAAACCCCAATTATAATCATTAACCACTAAATCTCCAAAAGTGGTTCAGTTTTACAAATTTTGAGAAAATTTTCGTACAGAATTTAGGCCCATATACCAAATTTTGAAAAAAAATTTGTATGATCATTACCACTTGTCTATTACCAGCCCAAAACCAAATCAATGTGGAATGTATACTAGGCCCATATACGACATTAGATAATCACGACCATATTTAATCCCTAATTTCCCTCATAGTAACACACCCCTAAACCTACCTTCTTCCAGACGGCTCTATCCTTTCTTCTCTCCTAAAATTAGATCCACAGATACATCCACCAAACTTCAGTCATTCATTCTTTAGTTTGTAGAAGATAGAATAATAGTAGCACCTAACCTCTTATTTCAATCTTATTTTCAACTTAAACAAAACTTAAAATCGTCCCTTGATGTACCACAACAATGCAACTCAAAAAAACAAACCCTCTGTTTATTCAATCCACACAAAAACAACTATACTTCAAACCTTTTCATTGATTCTGCTCAAACCGAAGACCAAATCATTTTCTGCATGTGTTCGTTTCATTTAATCCATGAAGAATTTAAGAAAGATGTGGCTTTAAGATCTTTATTACGGTCTTGGGTAGGTTGTATTTGTGTTTTTGTTTCAAGATCAGTGAGGAGATCATGTTTAATCTTAAAAGATTTTGGTTTTATAAACCCAACACGAAAGTCTCAAATCTTTTATTTCTTTTATGTTTCGAGTCTTAGAATTTGGAGAAGGGATTTGTTGTGATATGAGAAGGATGAGTCATGGTTTGTTTGATGTTGTTGTATGACGAGAGGTAGAAGAGTGTAGGTAGGCGATGGGTTTGTGTTGTTGGCTGATGATTGTAATGGTTTTAGGATAGGTGATTGGATTTGTTGGCAGTTGAGTTGGCGTATTCTGTTCTTCTCCTCCTTGTTTTCTTTTTCTTTTGGTTTGACTCACTCTGAGTTGACTTGGTCGAACTCGGTAAATACCGAGTTTCACTCAGTCTGGGCATGTTTCATAAACCGCAGCCATGAACATAAACCGCGAGATGAAAACTTGTAAACAGCGGACTGTGAGGTTAAACCGCGGTAGGTAATCTGTTCAACCGTGGAGACCTTAAACCGCCTCTTAAAACCTGTAAACCACGAAGGCCCAGCTTAAACCGCAGTGGTCAAGTTGTTAAACTGCAGAGAAATGTAAACCGCAGAGCAAGTAGCCTTAAACTGCGGCTAAAACATGTATATCGCCAGAAAAACTTGTTAAATCGCGGGATGGCTTCTTAAACCACTGCCACTTCTTCCTAAACCACGGGATGTACTTTTTGTCCTTTTATTTTTCAAAAACCACTTTGTCATCTTCCTAATGTTAAACCGCAGTCTTGAAGATCCAAATAAGCTTAGAAAAGAATCGAAAATAAGCAGTTTCAAGGATACAATAAGCCACGAGAAAAAGACAGTAATAAGATCTTTAGATTTGAATGAAAAGTTTGAAGCTTTTGTGTTTAAATAAGTAAAAACTTATAAAAATAATAATCCGCGATTAAGGAACTTATAAATAAGCTCGAAGATAAGCTTTGTAAAAAGATGTTGTAACCACAAATAAATACGAGTAATATGACCAAATTTGTGAAAAAAACAAACTCATAATCAGTGATACAAAGTGACATAACGTGACTGATTTTAGACACGGGACCATAAAAATCAAACCGACTCAAGATTGAACCTGGTTAACTTTTGATACCAAATGTAAGATCTAAATAATCATTGATCCAGGGGCCAGGGAGACTCAAAATGGAGATAGCCATTTTTAAAGAGAGAGTAGTGAGAGAAAGATAAATGTTTATTATAAAGTAAATGTTACAAGAGCTTCACCCCTCTATGGAAGCCATAGAGGGGTATTTATAGTCCATACGATGTATAACTATCCAACATTGCCTATTTTAGTCCTTACATATGGATCTATATCAAACTATGGTAATTCCATAAATGTTGTCACATAAATTAATTCCTAACAATGTGCTTTGTCAAGTGGGTACCTGACTCGCTTCAACTCACCCCTATTTATATACCGATAAATACAAACAAATATAAATACACAACAGGGATCAGAATCCGCGAGGCTAAAGAAACCGGAAGCAGTATAGAGTGTTCCCGGGTCGTTATGTCCCAACGAGGCTAGAGATGGAAAATCGAAAGACGATTGATGATTGATGTTTGAATATGACAAGGATGTGAATATGATTGGGCACTAAACCTAATAAGCAAATGCACATAAAAATAAGCAAAAGAAATAAGCTGGAACAAGAATAAAAGCTAGAAATGGCAAAAACACTTAAAACTTTTAAGCTAAAACACAAATAAGCTAAAATAAGCTTAAGACAAGCGACATAAAGCTTAAACTACTCTAATAAGCAAATTCAAAAGCAATTAAGCTAAATAGGCAAGGAAAACATACAGCAGTACTAACAAACAATTACTACAGTTTACTATCCGTACTAACTTAGTGTTAGTACTGCTAGCTTAGGGTTTGTACTGTTGCTTTAAAAAACACAATGAAAAATGAAAATAAACTAATATGTAAAACAGATATTTATCTAACCTTAATAAGTACTCAGCAATAAGAATAAGCAGCTAGAATAAACTATAATGGCAAATAAGTTAAAAAGCTACAAACTGATACACTATTGAAAATACTTTTGAAAGGAAAATAAGCTAAATAAGCTTACTCCTAATCAGTAAAGGGAAAAATGTTTATTCTACTCTAAAAGCTAAGGTATTCTTTAAATAATGCAGAACTAATATGCTAATAAGTAAAAGAACTAACAGTACTAGCAGTTTTAACTACCAGTAACTAACTTGGAGTTAGTACTCTGCCTTGAGTTAGTATGCTACCTTGGTATCCAAGAAAAGGTAAACCAGCATTACTAACTTGGAGTTCAGTATGCTTGTTCCTAAAACACCCCTTAAATTTCAAAAATCAATTTTCTTTATCATCCAGATAAAAAAGATTATCAAATAACAAATTTAAAAACACTTATAAGCAAATTTTTATCAATATTCAGCAATTTAAATAAGCTGAATTAGTCTAACAGTATTAACTCCTAACTAACAGTTTTATCAAATTGAAACTAACAGTACTAATAAGAAAGTGATACAAACTATTTTCCAACGAAAAGTACGCAAGATAGCACTAAACATACTGATAAGCACAAATAATTAAACAAAGCACCACTAGCATAATCAAAGCGTTATGCAGTAACTAATAGAAATAGAGAAAGAGAGACTTACAACACCTTGCTCAAACAGGGTTAAACAAGAAGTTTAAAGCTCTAGCTTGTATAAAACAAGCTAGTGCGAGTCCATAAGCCCATCAAGAACTGTCTTATCATCCATAAAATAAGCTGTGGTGTACTTGAGAGTGATTTTTCTCTTAACTACTTAACTTTTTAAATTTATTTAATTAGAGCAGCTTATAAATAAACTGTATTGAGAGCTTTTTGATCACAAAAAGCACAATTAAGAAATTAATACACTTGGAATTGTAAATTGACTAAACCTCCATTTGTATTAAAACTTGAAAGTGTTACCAAAGCTGTAAAGTAAAAGCTGTACAATGACTTTAAAATTGAAAATTAAAAATAAGAAATTCAAGTTTAACTAGTTAACTAAGATAACTCTCCCTTCACAAAGTTACAAAAGGACTATTTAGTATTAAGCCGAAGTCTTCTTTTCTCTCTAGATTCTTTTCTTCTGTGTTTTTCTTTGTAGAGACAACAAAAACACGGTGTTGCTTGTTGGTTGTGAGGTGGTTTTTTTTTAAAAATATACAATCCTAGCTTCAATTTCTTTGTGCCTTCTTGGCGTCAATCACAGCCAACGAAAAATACTTGGGAAGGTGAGGGATTGCCACATGGCATTCATACAGCTGGAGGGGTGGGGGGGGAGGTGTGTAGGATGAGGGGGGGGGGGGGTGATAGAGGAGTGGTTGAAATGATTTTTCTAGGGTGTTGAGTGGTTTTGCAGGGTAGAAGGTATGGGACGACATCCAAGTTGTACCTGGGTTTTTGTTGGGGCGGGAAAGAAGGCTTTTGGGTAAGTAGGCAGTTTTGTCCCCTCAAGTTATATAACTTGAATGCAATCTTTGCCCGGTTTGCAATTTTGACCCTTGTCTTTTAATTCTTGTAATACAACTTGAGGTTTGGTAATTTTTAGTCCCTCAAGTTGTATTTTCTTCACTTGGTTGACCTTTGACCTTGTCCTTTCCATTCCGTGCTTGGTTTTGTTTGTTTTTGGCTTTCTTTTTGAATATCCGTTCCTGCACAATTCAAATGCAAAACATACAAATACAATGTATTTTTTGTACGTTTTTAGTCATTTAAGTCCGTTTTTAATGGAAAATGGTATGTGTAATTAAGCACATACCAGTACCACTACACTTCTTGCCTATTTCATGTTGCTCGATGTTCCTATAGACCGTGATGTTTCATTAATTGTTGGAAGAAACTTCATGTATACTTGTGGTGCAATCATGGATACACTAATGGGTATGGTGACTACTTTTAATGGATATGTACATCAAAAATTCCAATTAAAAAAAATTAGGAAAGTCACAAGAGGATAGTGATAGTAATGATGAGGAATACTCATTAAAAAGGGATGAAACTGGAAAACCATTCGCCTAAAATACTTGGACAACGAGTGGAAATGAAGGGGATCTTGAGACATGGATTGGGGATGAAGAGGTGGAGCAAGATAATGATTTTGATTGGAAACATGATCCATACCATTTAGTTGATCAAGCTGAAGAGATTAGAGACTTGTTTGATAAACTTGATCAAACAATTAAGGATGTGATGTATCAAAATAATGGACTAAAAAACATGTGGTTGTGATTGATCTAGTTGATGTTCCTGTTGTTGATCCAATGGTGACTGAGGAGGTGGTGGTAAGGGTTGAAGAAGTAGTGGAAGCGGATGTTGATCCAGTTGAAGTTGAACTTGTAATTGATTCAGTTGATGATAGGGATGTTGATCTAGCTGAAGAGATTGTTAAAGAAAAGGTTGAAAACCAAGCAAGAGCAATCAAGAGGAGAAAAGTGATGGTTGAAAAGGAAAAAAAAGATGGTAGTCAATAAATGCTTTTATGTTTAATTTCATAAACACTTATATTTTTGTTATAGTTATGTTCTAGAATTTTAGGACAATATGTAGTTATGTATTTGTGGTGTAATAGTTGTTATGTGTTTGGGAATGCTTGTATACATTTGTAGTCTTATGGTATGGAAGCCTACTTGCTAGGTAAATTTTGGCAATTATATGCATTTAGATTGACTTGCAAAAGTCAAACTTATATTATTTGATAGGGTGTTTGGATCACTTGAACTGACTTACAAAAGTTAATGTTGTGGTATTCTTCATTTTCCTTAAACTATACTTATGCATTAGTCAAAGTTGTGGTATATCCCTCATAAATGCACCTCCTAACTATCACAATAGAGTGCCTACATACACATGCCTACCTTCTATTTCATTCTTATCTCAATAGTTACATTGCCTGAAGTTTGATTCAAAATAGTTAAAGGTTAGTTTCATAGATGTTTGATTTTGTTTGGACACACTCTTTGAATATGATGTGCATGGCTTGAAAACCAAAGTTTTACAATCCTTTAGGTAGTGTACATAATCGTTGTAGTGTAGTATAGGCAAGACACGAGGGATTGATCGTTCTCTAGGGGAATAGTTTGGGTAGGTTTAAATCGAATGTTACTAAGGTCTAAGGATTGAGGGAAGACTATTTTTTTGTTTTTTTTATGTTTTCTTAGAAAGCAAGTAAAATCTCGAGTTTGAAGAGGGTTTGTTTTAAACTAATTAAACTACTAATCTACTTCTAATCTAAACTAACTATGTGGAAACTCATATAGGTAAACAAACATGCTCACTTAATCATGCACTACTCCTTAGTTGCTCTTCCTAATGCTATTGCCCGTCACCCTTGCGATGCAATGTGTAAGTATTTTCTAATTAATAAGCGAATTACACGAACCTACTATCTATGTAATAACCGAATAGGATAAAACACAAGTAAGGTAGTATGAAGACTATTACACGACACCTAATGATAATCACACGCAATAAAACTACTTAAAAGGTGATCAACCCCATGAAAGCAAGGTAGTATGAAGACTGTTGTAAGGGTATCCTCTCCACACAATCACGATTCCTTAGACGTCTTTGCGGTCAATAGAAGCTAGTTTTCTAAAGCCTAACATGCACACCATCAGCAAGAAGCAGTAGTAAAAGGAGTTACGAACCTATTTCTTCCCAAATTGAGTCCATAGTGTATGTATTTCCTCCAAGTGCTTCCCAAATGCTATAATCACAAAAATAAATGGTTAAGCATGATAAGTAGGGATAATTGCATCAATTCGGGGGTTAAATGACCTTGAAAAAGTGTATAAAATTACACCTCATCAAATACCCCTATGTTGTCCTAATACTAACCCATTTCACACGAACAAACATACAAGGTGATAAAAATTAGAGAGAAGATAAAGAGAAGATAGAGAGAGAAAGTAGAGAGAAGAAGAGAGGTGGAAGGAGGGAATGTCTATTCTTACCAAGAGAAATTACCAACCAACACCCTCCTAAGGGTGGTATATATAGGCTTATGTTGGGCTTTGGCCCAAAACATGGATAATATTAGCTTAAAGTCAAAGCCCGTGAAACCCGACTAGCCTATTACAACAATTACAAAGTTACTCAAACTTAAAGACCCGACTAAATATATAATGACTTTTACTTCTATTGTTTGACTCGATACTTTGAGGCTAACAATCTCCCAGAAGAAAAGTCATTGAAGTTCCTTATCGTTAAGCTCTTAAAGTCTTGGGTCTTGGTCTTTGAACTTCGTTGTAATGGCTTGTTCCTTCATGCTTTGTGATCTTTGATCTTGAGCCTTTGTCATTGTCTTTAAACTTTGTCTTTAGTTCCGAGATCTTTAAATGTTAGTATGTATTTATCTTGAGCATGAGCACGTGGTTATGAATATGATGCTGCCGGATTAAGGTCGTAGCTGCGTCGTCTTAACCTGCATTTAAATGTTAGTGATAAACAACAAATATGGATGAATATGGCTTTGTTATTCGTTGGAGTTCGGTTACGTTAACCTTCGGTTCTGTAAGGATTGACCTGTGATCAGGTAGATTCATTTAAAAAATCTCATTGACAGGGTTTCTAGCTTAAAGTGTAAGATCCTTTAACACTGATGTTTTAGATTCACCATGCTTGCTTGTACTCATACCAGAAAGTCTCAAAGCAGACAACACGATATGAGTGAATCAGTTAGTTACTATCTGACTTATTAAGTCGCTAATTCATATACTGGACCAAAATCGATATCCAGTTGACACAATGTTGATCTATATAGAATCTCGTAAGTCACCTACAACAGTGCTATTTGATATTGACAGTAGAAGGATTTCCATTCGTCACTGTGGAATGCTAAAGAGCATCACTCTGAATATTTTGGCATAATCACAAGGATAATGCGTAGGACACTTTGTTATCACTTGTGTTCTAGATGTTGACAACAAGTGTTCATCATGAAATGTGTCCTAATGAGATTTATAGATTGATCTCTTTGGCTCTAGACTCGATATGTGTGTTTTGGTTTTAGTGATCAGAGGCTGGATCAGACTGCCACCTTTTTAATATTAACTAACTCGGAGTAAGAAAGTCAATAGAAGTCGTGTTGATCTCCTTAACAAATGAGACAAGAATATTTTGAGAGAAACTTGAATGGCTGGGAAGGGTTGTGCATTGCATCACTGGGTCTATGATATCTTTATTCAATACCAAAATTCATCTTTGTGAAGACTGATAGTATATGTATTGACCTGGTTTCTGCCTTAAGTTGTATGGAGGGCTTCTTTCTTTACACCCTTTATCCTTACATTTCTTTGTCATTCTTCAACCCCTTCAATTCTTACCAAGACGTCATTACTAACACCTTGTTATGATTGTTCCAGTGTTAGCTCATGCCTTAGTCAACATTATTTCCTTTTCTCATTCTTCTCCAAATCATACCTAAGGACGGTTATTTCTAACTATGAAGTGTCCTTGGGTAGATCCCTCCAGTTCTGGTTAGATCATAGGACTAATACCTAACCTAACCACCTTATGAATTCATAATCGTCATGAATTAATAAGTTGTTGGGTATTTGATCATCACAATAAAACCATTTGAAAAATCAATTAAAGTGTTTGATAGAATATCAAAACGTTTGACACTTTAAAAGTTTCATCTTTGGAAAAAGCTCCCCCTTTAAATGTGCATCGATAAACGAAAGTGTTTTGCACATGTGAGTAGAAGTGAAAAATACTTTGAGTCTTTAGATCACTTATTTTTCTTGATCACTTTTTAAGCATATTTCTCCCCTTATTTTAAATACTAAGTCACTTAGTTTTTGAAATACCAAGTGATGAAAATTTGTTATGAAAAATCAATGGGAGGAGAAATGTTTCAGCATGAATTATGTGGAACATTATGTTTTGCCCCCCCCTTTAATTTTACATATGTTTGACATCACAAAAAATTAATACCAAGTTGTAAATTAGATATAAAATTGAGGGTGTGAAGTGTTGAGAACACAATTTTGAAAGATTATGAAATGGCATTGAAGAATTCTTGAAAAATTGTGCTCACACACTGGATCATCTTATAACAATCATTTTAAGCAATTTATGTCGTTATTACTACTGATTTGTTATTAAGAGACTTTGTATAATGTTTTGAATACATAAAAATTATCGTGCATTAAAACTTTGGTTTTTGAAAAACCCCCCCTCAATAATTGAATCATTTATTAAAATGATACCACGATTATAAAATGATCGTCTTTGAAAGTTCCGTGAGGAAGGGAGTGTTGAACACACAATTTTGAAAGATTTTGAATTGTTGTTAAGAAATTCTTGAAAAATTGTGTTACACGTTTTGAAAAACTACATGTCAGAAGACTTCTCTTCTAACACTAAGGATAAGCGCACTTATGCGTACACTGTCCTTTCTTGAGCTTAAAACTTTGAATGTCTTGTATAAACTGCTCAAGACCAAAAAATTGCTTTTCTCGTTGTTAGGATAAGTTACCTTCATATATAAAGCTTCCTTTATTTGATGTCCGGGTTATGCACTGATATGAGCATAAGCCATTAAGAAAATTAGAAATGACATGTTTTGAAACTTTTGAACTCTTGCTCGAACTTCATTTACACACCCGTGTCAATGTTAATCGACATTTCTAGGTATATAAATGTTATCGATTCTAAGAGACATGTCAAGAAGATTATTTTTAGAATTTTTTGATTTTGTATTTTCTTTTTGAAATTTTATATTTTTGTATTTAGTTTTATAGGTATTATATTTTTGTATTTTGTTTTTCTCAAAAATATTTATATGTCGATGTTTGATAAAAGCTATCAAGCAGTCTCTTTTTCCAGAACCTCCAATTCTGCTGGAGTCAAACATCTCATACCAATTCATCTAACAAGATACTCAAACCTTTCTTGTGAAAGAGCTTTCGCAAACATGTCAGCTAACTAGTATTCAATTCTGACAAATTACAATTCAACTATACCACGTTCAACCTGTTCCTTTATGAAATGATAACGGACATTGATGTGCTTGGTACGGGAGTGCTGTACAGGGTTGCACGACATGGCTATGGATGATTTGGAGTCACAGTATAATGGTATTATGTTGTAGTCAAAGCCATAATCCTTAAGCTGTGTTCTCATCCACATTACTTGAGCACAACTTGCAGATAATGCCATGTACTCTGCTTCTGCTATTGACATGGCAGTGTAGTCCTGCTTCTTGGATATCCAACTGACTAGCTTATCACCTAGGAACTGTATTCCTCCAGAAGTGCTTTTGCGAGTATCAAGACAACCTGCGTGGTAGGCATCTGAGTTCAAAACCAGAATCCTTTAGATACCAGAGTCCCACGTTGATTGTGCCCGTTAAGTATCGAAAGATCCTTTTAACCTCCTTGAGGTGCTTTTCCGTTGGTCTTGCTTGATAACGTGCACAGGTTTAGTAGATATCTTGTTTGGTCAATGGGTGTTCCACTCAGATTTGCATCCAGCTTAGGTTTAGTAGCCATTGGTGTACCAAGGCTGTCACATTTATCCATTCCATGTTTTTAAGTATTTCTAAAGCGTACTTGGCCTGGTTGACAAAGATACCTCGTGGGGATTGGTGGATCTGAAGTCCTAAAAAGAATTTCATTTTCCCCATTAAGGACATCTCAAATCTACTGTGCATCAGTTTTTCAAACTTTTTAGATAATTTTGGGTTTGTAGACCCAAAAATAATGTCACCTACGTAAATTTACACAAGTAGAATGTCCTCCCCATATCTTATCGTGAATAAAGTAGGGTCTATAGTACCTTTAGTGCTTTCCTTAGTCGGTAGACTTTTTTTGGATGATCAGGATCAACAAACCCGTCTGGCTGATTTACATATACCTCTTTCTTCAGTAGACCGTTAAGAAAAGCCGTTTTCACGTCCATCTGATAGATAGGGAAGGATTTGTGTGTAGCGTAGCCAACGAAGATCCGAACAGCTTCTAGGCGAGCAACTGGTGCAAAAGATTCTTCGAAATCAATACCCTCTTCCTGTTTATATCCCTTAGCTACAAGTCGTGCCTTATTGCGAATTACAATATTGTTCATCCTTTTTGATCTTCCATAAACAGTTTAGATTAATTACAGTTGATGTATAATTATGATACGTATAATAATATAGAAGATATGAAATTCCAAAACTACCCTTGAGGACAAAGGTAGTAAGAAAAATCACACGATAATATATATACGTATATTTACCGGTCAGTGATTACCGGGTCGTTTTCCCAAAGACTTATGAAATTGAGACCTCATTTGTTATTTGGATAATGACTTGAATTGATTCGAAGATGGTTGTTTTATAAAATCTTAATAGTGAACAAATAAAGGTATGATTAAAACTAACTACGAAAAAACGTTTACGGGTATTAAGAAAAAACGCGACAAATAAGCAAGTACACTAAAATTAAACCCTAAATGATTTTCTAAATTTTTTATAATCCTAATTAACTAGATAATAAGTAAAAGCTAAGGAAATACTAAAACGAGGGTGATTAAAGCTAAAAACGAAGAAAACGAGAAAGGGAACGAAATCCCGTTCTTTAAAAAGTGAAATTTCAAAATATTAACCCTACGAAAGTAAATTTCAAACCTAAGCCTAGAATATGATAAAAGAAAATTTTATAAAAAAGAAAATTATTTTTTTAATTATCTTTCTATTTTTTATGATTTTTTTAAAGTTTTTAAGAAAGAAAAATGATTAAAAATAGTAAATGTAAATCTAAAAATCTGGAAAAATTACTAGAAGTATAAAATGCAAAGACTGATTTTCTAAAAATAAGAACTAAAAATAAGCTAGAAAGAAAAGCCCTAAAAAGCTGAGATTAAGCTACGGCTTTAATAAGAAATTAAGAAATGAAAATGTGTATATGTAATTAATGTAGGGCTATCATAACAGATAGCCCTACTGGTGCTGGTGGTTTGAGTGTGTGTGATGTGAGACGTGTGTGAGTTAAAGGCTAGGTCATGGGTTCGAATCCATGGCCTAGCTTTTTGTTATTTTTTTTATTTTTCAAAAACTTTAAAAACAAAGTTGTAAAACAGGTTAAAATAAGCACTTTTTATAAAAGCAAAACTTTTTGAAACTAAATCAATAAGCCAGAAATTAGCTTAAAACTTGGCAGATTATACTAAAAGGACTTTTTAACTTTTTTGAAATAAACTAATTAAGCTAGAAAACTAAATGAGCTGAAAACAGTTCCAATTAAGCTACTAGCACCCTAAGTCTAACCTATTAAGCTAATATAATCAAAAAAATGAGCACTAATAATAAGCTGGAATCATGAAAAAGCACTTGGTACAAAACTGTGTACCAAACAGACTAAACCAGCAACTTTGGGCTTAATTTTAACTAGGTAAAAGGAACCTTATGATGAAATGACTTGAACTAGCATAAAGCTTGACCTCAAAAGTACTGGAAACAGCTTTTGAAAAATAGTTTGAAAATCAAATGCTTAAGAAAAAGCTAGCTGAAAAAGGACTTATTGACTCGGTATATGCTGAGTAAATTTTTGGTTTTCAAAAGACAAAGTGCTAATTTTAAAGCTAAAAACAGATGACCAAATAAGCTGATTTTATGGAAATAAGCTGAAACATATCTAATTCAACCTAAAGAATACTTGTGCTCCAAAATTCAAAGCCTAATAACTAGATTTTCCCTCTGAATGTTAAACTTAAAAGTGGCTATTTGGCTAAATCTTATGCTGATGCAGTTTGCAAGCAAAACATCCAAATCATAAAACCAACTAGTGCAGGCTCAATACTTGTTTTCTACACTTTAAAATCACCAAACCAAATGCAAATTGATGGATAAATTCAGCTAGAATGAACTTGAGCTTAAAGTGCTATTATATAACTAAACTTATACTATCAGATTCTAACTACTTATACTTAAACTAATTTAAAGCTGATAAACTTTAATTAAAACTTTAAATCCTACTCTCATAAACCTCTATGTGAACTTTAAGTTCAAACCAAATGACTAACTAACCTTAGACAACACTAACTTAAGTTAGTGCTGTCTAATGCCAAACACTCCTTTATCTTTCTTAAATTCATAATTAGCTTATGAAACTCTTATTTAAACTACAAACTAAAATTACCAGATGATAATCAGCTTATAATGAGCCTAATGAACATATTTAAACATCTGAATAAGCAGAAATAATAAGCTAATAGTCTATGCTAATTTTTTTTGGTTTTTCACTGTTTTATAACAAATAAGTGCAAACTAAAATTTAATCTAACAAGAGAACATAATAAGCATTTAATCAACATTAGTAAGCATTAATAAGCTATTCTAAACAGCAATAAGCAGAAAATAAGCAATATTGAACTAATTTGCAGATTTAAAGCTAGAAAATGTAAAAAGAAAACTTACAATAGCCTTTGCACAAACAAGGCTTATCAAATGCTCTTATGAGCTAATCAACAAGCTCCAGCTTATCCTAGAATAAGCTGGTGAGGTCTTGGATGCCCATCTAGTTCTGGCTTCCCTTCAATTTTTAAGTTGTGGTAAATTTGGGAGAATTTAAGTCTTATTAAGCTTAGTTAAGCTTTTGAAAGCTTAACTAAGTGAATACTAGCTTATTAGTTAAAAATGACAGCTTATTTAGATTTAACAGATTATAAAAGAGCTTATTAGATCATAATGCTATAAAGTGAGAACACAATTTGATAATTGAACGTTTAAGAAAACAAACTTTTATTAATTCAAACAGTTGAGTACAAACTTAATAAAGGAAAATTACATTGATTTTAAAGACAATAAGCTAAATACAACTTTTAAGCTAAAATTACTCTAATAGCTAATACTACACTAAGCTACTCTAGATACTGCTGTGAGTGAGAGAGGCTCTTTATTTATAGCTTGAGAGGAAGGTTCCAGGTCTCATACGCTCCTCTTGATCATAGCCCTTCATTTAAAACCAATCATTGGATGCCCTCTTGTAGCCCTTGGATCAAAGTGTGAGCACATGGATTGCCATGCTGGCAATCCATCTTTGGGAGCTTTGTGTGCTTCTTTTGCACTAGTTTTAGTGCAATTTTTCCATTTAAGTGTGTTTCTTTGGAGACGGGTAGCATTCCATTGTCATTGCTTGGCCAATCAAAGGCTTTTGGTGATGTAATTCTTGCCAGCTTGGAGCTTGCTACTAAGTATCTTGAGCCACGTCAATTGAGTGAAGGAAAATAGGATTTTACCCTTATGATTTTGATGCAGGGTAAGTTGGGGGAGATAATGAACAGTAACAACATTTCCCGCCCCCCAAATTTTATTTATAAAGATTTCGTTTGACCCGGGGTAAAACGGGGGTTGACTTGGGCTTATAAGGGGATTGGGCTTGGTTAATTTTAAGGACTTGGGCCGGTTAAAGGTAAAAGGTTAAATGGATTTGGTTATATGGCTAACGACCGTTAGTCTTTTTAATTAAAAAGGACTAACGGTGTTAAATGTTTAAGGACCATTTGTGAAATTTATTTAACATTGAGGGGATGTTTTTGGAGATTTAAGGGTTTTGTCTTTTAGTGGGTTGACCAAGGGTTGACCAAGGTTGACTTTGTTGACCTTTGCTAGAAACTTCCGGCTCTTGTGCACTCTATCTGTTCCCGTGTTCGTGTTTGTCCGATTTTGACCATTTTCTTGTGATATTTGCAATATCCGTACCTACACATCACAAATGACAAAACAAGCAATATACAAGCATAATTTGCACAATTTGATCATTTAAAGGCCATTTTTGGTATAAAAAGGATATGTGATTTCTCACATATCAAAATTCCCCAAACTAAGTGATTGTCGTGTCCTCACGCAATGTTATATGCTCTAAAATCAAATACCTCAAAACTTCCCCAAACTAATCCTTTGAAAAGTAGCAAAGTCTTTTGTGGGGAGAGTTAAGAAATCACAAGTTTTAAAACACCCATTTTTCCCATTTTTCAAACTTTTCTTTTTTATTTATTTATTTTTATTTATAATTTTCCTAATTTACAACTTACAACTTATTTATGTGTGACATAATGTATTGCTTTCATTATTCATTCATAACTTTTAGGATCACAGAACAAAAAGCACAAAAAGTGTCCAAAAGGATAAATTCATCGTCCCCGACTTTCACCTCTCTAAGCCAAGCTTAAAAACAAGATCATTATAAAATACAAGTTATGATGCTAACACTACTCATAAAAGCTAATTGTGTACTTACTTTTCCTCCTTTATTCCTAATGTCCTCTAAGGATTTTATTATTATTATTGATGACAAATAAATTATGTCCTGATTAATAAAGTAAAACCCGGTTTAGACTATTAATAGTTTGAAATCCTTTCTTAAAGAGACGATATGGTGAGAATAAGGTCCACATTAAGGTTCAAGATAATAAGTAAAGTAGTTTTGTAAAAGTTTACTAAGTGTAGCGATTTATAAAAATCTCGGCATGACCCATTCGTTTATTTAACGTTTTCCATATTAACAAAAGTTAATCATTTTCCCTTAATTAAATCAAACCATGTTGTAAACCCAAACACATCCCTTAACAGTTATTATAAAAACAAAACGAAAATAATAAATAAAGTATTTATTTAACCAATACCACATTTAGATCCGGTTTAATATATAAATTTATATATGAAATCTTTAATTTTTATTATCCATTTATATACACCAAACACACCCTTATCATGAAGCGGCCAAACCAAACACCCTTATTGTTGTTACACAGTCCAACCAAACACACCCTACTCGGCTACTGAACCTATATCCAAACGCCCCAAATCTGCGTAAAGCAAACGCACCTAAATCTGCTACTACATCAACCAAACGTACCCTATTCGAATATAACAACTCCAAACGCACCCTTGACTGTTTTATGCTAAACCCCACCGCCCTTGGCTGTTAAACCCTAACCCAAACACCCCTTGGCTGTTCGCAGCCATCCCAAACGCACCCTAATGTGCTTTTTAGCACAGCCAAACGCACCCTTTCGCGGTGACAACAAACCAAACGCACCCTAACTGATACAAGCCAAACCAAACACGCCTTTACGGCTGTTATACTGCAAAACAAACACCCCTAGCTGTTACTCCACGAAAACCAACGCACCCTTGTCTGCTGCTTCAATAACTCCAACGCACCCCTTGATGATGGAAATACAAACCACACGCACCCGAGTGGTGCGGCTGTCCCGAAGCCCCAAACCGAACGCACCCTTCTTGGTGACAAACCAATCAAACGCACCCTATTTTATGAAAACCACACACCAGCCGCACCCTTATGATGGCTCGCGGTGGTGGGGCAGCGGCGTAGAGGTGGTGATGGCGTTGGTGGTCGTGGTGATGGTGGTTGGGGTCGGCTGTGGATATAGCAGCCGCGGTGGTGATGGTTCAAAGTGGTGATGACGACGTCGTGGGGATGAAGAGTATTGGTTTGTGTTTGGCGGCCTAATGAGGGGGAAAGGCGCGTGAATGCGAGTGTTGTTGGGGATCGGTTGATCGGGTCACGAGGATAACAGTTGGTTTCGGCCGAACGCTCGGCCGAAAACTTTTCCGGCGGCGGCGCATGGGTTGGCCCGCGGGAAGGGTGGCCGTAATTTTTGGAGAGGGAGAGAGTTATAATTGTGTGTGGGTATATTTGAGAGATGGAATGAAAAAATGAAAATAAGTTTTATATTTATATAAAACTTTTTAAACTAAATGTAATATGTTTAATAGTTGAGGGTTTATTGTGTAACTTTTTAATAAAGTTTTTATAACTATCGGTTCGGGACTCGTTTGAGCGACTTAACGGACGATTCAAATCTCGAAACTTGCGCCATTGTTTTCTAAATCATTTTTCCGATAAAAATGAGTATTTATTTGATATTATTTCATAAATATTTTCATATCATTTATAAAATATTCGTTATTTATTTAGTGAACTGGTTACGTCTTGTTCAGAATAAAAATGGATTTCAACTCGAATATTCGCGTTTTCAAAAACGCTTTTAATTAAAATGCTAAGTATTTTATTAAATATTTTTATTTAATAAAACGTGATAATTAAATATAATTTAATTATTTTCCCGCTTCTAAATCTTGCGAGGGCATTTCAGTCACCTTCTGACTGTTTTCGGGTCTCGGTCAAAACTAAAAAGTTGTCAGGAATATCATTTCACATCAAATTGCTTTAGAGTCCGAGTCGTGAAAACGTGATTTAGATGATCGTTCTTATAAGTCAAGCCAGACCCTAAAAGTCAAAGATTGAAA
This sequence comes from Tanacetum coccineum, assembly GCA_026074375.1. Lineage (NCBI taxonomy): Eukaryota > Viridiplantae > Streptophyta > Magnoliopsida > Asterales > Asteraceae > Tanacetum > Tanacetum coccineum. The sequence continues at coordinate 51,531 of BQNB010013931.1, forward strand.
TCGTCATTCAAAATTTCGAAAATTCTCGGATGTTACAGTACCTACCCCTTAAAGAAATCTCGTCCCGAGATTAAATTCGTGTTATCCGATTGTGTGATCAAGGAAAGACTTAAGGTTTAATAACTCGCTCTAAACAAGACGCTGATAACTTTATTCAGCAATATCTAATGTTTCGACATTTCTTAATATCCATAAATTTCGGCTAGGTTGACCAGATATCCAATCCATTAGAATAGGTATCTCAAAATATATCATTACAGATCTTATGGCTGGTATAACCGCGTTATAGGGAAAGTCTCATTATATAAAAAAACCCCAAGAAGACTGTGTGTCGGCGTGAGTATGTTTGTATAAGTTTTCCAAATGTCCGAGGAACGTAGTCTCGTTTCTACCTATCTGCATGTTCGTGATTCACATCAACATGGCTATGCATTAAGACCCATTTACTTGGCATACAGGATGTATCGCGACCTAAGTCTTCCTACTAGTGGCCCGAAATGAATAGTCCAACTATCTGTTTCGTCGATAGGTGTTTATCTCGTTTAAGGGGAGTTGCATAACCTATTGGATAAAGTTGTATCAGTCGGGACCGCTCCAGGACCCAACAGTAGCGACCATAACGTCAATACTATAACAAATGGTGATGGGATGCCGAGAATTAGGACATTTCGAGAAACAATATTCCCAGAATAAAGTTTTAATAAATGAGAGGAGCTCGCGAGAGAGCTTATGCGATAGACGGCGGATTATGGTACTCAGTCGCTAGTTTGAGGACGAATCAACTCCATTAACTCAAGTATGTAACAAGTTTGTTAGTTCCACAAACATTTTACGATCGCACCTATTCAGTTCCCCCCCCCCCTCCCCCCCCTCCCTCTCACCCCCATCGCAAAAGTAACAATTTAAGAATGAGATAAGGTGGCTCCAAGTGAGGCCTTAAGATTTTTGCTGAGTAGTAAGACACGATTGTGTCTCTAGACCCTTTTAACGGATTCTGATGATTATCGATTTCAGGTTCATACTCGTGTCATATCGGATACCATTAAGCCCACTCATTTATAATTTCTTATTTACATAAAGAAGCGTCCAAATTTATGTAAGTAAGAAATGATAAACTTATGGTTCGGTGATTTATAATTTATTTATTTAAATGAAGAGGCGTCCCAATCCTTTCAAATAAATATATTATAAATCATCCTACTTAATAATTTCTGATGCAATACGCGTACACACAAAGTTTTCAAGGTGGTGAATGACATAACGATGCCGATGCTCTAAAGAGTATGGAACGAGTATTTAAAATTCGTCTTCGGAGACGGGGAGTAAAACAATCAGGGAAGATCGACATAGTGTTCAAGATAGTTAATGAGTACTCGGCTAGAGTAAATAAGGTGAAGATCTCTATGAACGAATCAGTATAGCGATTATCATATCAATCTTCCTATTACAAGTCCCGCCCATACAAGACTTGTAATACTTAGATTCATACATAATCCCATGTAAACAGAACTGTGACGGGCTTTGTTAAACATAGACACTTATCATATCAATCTTCATATTACAAGTCCCGCCCATACAAGACTTGTAATACTTAGATTCATACATAATTCCATGTAAACAAAATTATGACGGTCTTCGCGTAATACAATATAGTATAAAGCTATGAAGAAAAATAATATCCTTAGAGACCATTGTTTAACTCACAATGTCTGAGAACGAAATGAGACCGTTGTGCAACTCACAATGTCTAAGAAGTAAGATGACACTTTCGAACGTAAATAACTTTAAATTAACTTTAGTTTTGAAATTTTTCATGAAGAAACTGTTACCGAAATGGTTAACATATCATGGGAGATTTTAATGAAGTTCGGTCCAAAGAAGAAAGATATGGCTCTATTTTTAATGATCATTATGCATCTTTGTTTAATTCTTTTATTTCTTCAGGAGGATTGGTGGAAGTTCCGTTAGGGGGTGTGCTTTTACGTGGTGTCATAAATCGGGGAATAAAATGAGCAAGTTGGATCGGTTTTTGATTTCGGAAGGTCTCATGGGAATGTGTCCAAATATTTCTGCTATTACTCTTGTAACACCCCCAAAAATGTGTCGCAGCGGAAATATGTCAGGGGGCGTTACTTCATAATACAATAGCACAAGATACAAGAGAACGACCTCTAAATGTGTCGTTTGAAAAGTAATCTCGTTGATTTCTTTGAAATTGATATAACATTTGTCCCATAATTGCATCACAATGAAAAGCTTGAAAATAGCCCAACGAGATTTGATCATTTGTATGTAAGTAGAAATCCATAAATAAAATCTTGTCAATATTAGACTCTATAGCACATCAAGTAAGCCAAGCATCTAATTCACCTGAGAAAAACATGCTTAAAAGTGTCAACATTAAAGTTGGTGAGTTCATAGAGTTTTGTAAGTATAAATGTAAATGTTGGAATCCAAAGATTTATAAAGTACGTATGATCATTTCAATCCTGATAATAATCGCCAAGAATTTGTAAGAGTAAATGTAGAACCAAAAGAGTTTAGTGTTTATTGCTTCGCCGCAATATAATGAAAAGTGTTCAGAAATTAGTAATGTTTAACAAGTAGTATGGACAGTGAGATCGTTGATTTTCCAGAATGTATGGGTCTACTATAACAAATACAGTACCACATAAATAATATCTACTGTTGCGCTAAGCTCATGACACTGAAGCTCGACATATATGTATGCAATTTAATGCACAAAATGTGCCCGTGTAGATGTTCAAACCCGTAACATCCAAATTGTTCCGACATGTATGCATTCGTGTTTCAGTACAGTCGAAACCCGAACAGGGATGTCAATCCCAAATAGATCTATTTATACACTCGCGCTTCCTCAACCGGTCCTCCGGTCAAGAAATTGACAGTTCATGATAATGGGCAATGGTGGGTTATGTTACTTAGGCACATGTAAACAGGAGATGATAACCGAAAACACTTGTGTCCAATAAAAATTAACTGTTGTATTCGTAAATAGCTTTGAGTACTTAAATCCATAAGTAGAAAAGAGTGTGATATAAATCAAGTAGTTGAGTTCGAAATGAGTATGTAAACAATTTCGTAAACATGTATGCAAATGAGTATGTGACAAAGTATGAAACCAAGTTTGTAATGAATTGCAAAATCAAGTATGTAAACCAAGTGTGTAGAATAGTATGTAAAAGATATTGTAAACGAATATGTAAACAAGTTGTATTGAGCATGTATTCTCCCCCGAGATTTGTAAAGTAAATGTAAAACAAGTGAAAGAGGGGCTATAAACTCACATCGATGATGAAGAACGATTGGCGGGAATGTACACATTGAGTACAAGACGAAACGGAAACTGAACGGCTCGACCAAGAAGTTGCAACTAATCTTAACGCCTAGTACCACTAGCCTAGGATAATGAATCTGGGTTTTCCGATAGATGGTTACGTCAACGCGACACGTTGATAAAGATTTAGATTTAAAGTTGTAATAGTTTGGTGGTTGGTTAAATAAATAAATCAAAGGGTATCGCAAAGTATGTAATATTATTTCTACATGATATCATTTACTATTACAATATGAACAAGGTATATAAATTCAATCGTGGAATTCATATAACATAAAGAAAACCAGATTATATAAACATAAAACAGTTTCGTATAGATGTAGAAACTCGATGTTTTAGGTTTCAAATTATGTTAAATCGATGTTTGTAAAAGCTTTTACACAAATTTATGAATTTACACTTTAGTCAGGAATCTATAAAATAATATTTTAAAATAATTACATTAGTCTCACTGAACGTAATCGTAGCTAAAATTGTTGTTTTAATTGTAAACGTATAGTTTTCGTTCGTTGTCGGGTTGTTATACCGTTATAATTTAATATGTCTTTAAAATATAACCTAGTCTAAAATATTAGAGTTTTAGCGAATCATATATAGAAAATTATATAAATTTCATCATGTCTATTCCGTTTATAAAACGATTTCCATATTTATAAAAACCAAATGTTTTCTTTTCCAACTTCTTCACCAAACCGCTTGTTGCAAACTATCTACCGTGTCTTAAATATATAAACCTATATATTTATATCTACTAAACAAATTAATAAACATTATACTTATTTAACCATTTTAAACCACCATTACTTATCCGGTTTAATATTTATAAAACCTTAGGTAATTTTTATTTGTCATTTAATATGAACCCACCCTTTGGCTGTCCAACAGCCAAACGTACCCTCTTCTATAAAAACTAACCAAACGCTCCAACTACATAACCAAACAATACCACACCCTTTATGTTGTTTTTCTGCCCAACCAACGCCCCTTGTTGCACTAACAGCCAAACCAAACACACCCCTCCGGTGTAACTCAAGCAAACCAAACGCCCCCTTTTGTCAAAACTGCACAACCAAACGCCCCCTTTTGGTGTTTTCTGTTGATCCAAACACCCCTGTTGGGTGTTTTCTTATGCCAAACGCACCCCATTGGGTGTTAATAACCAGAAACAACACACCCTTGTGGGCGTTTCCTAAGACCAAACGCACCTTATTTGGTTTTAATACCAACCAAACGCACCTTGGTGCTTATGAACAAAGCCAAACGCATTCCCATGGCTGTGGTTTAATACAAAACGCACCCTTCTCGATGAACACAAAAACAAAACGCAACTACTCGTGTTACTACACTGTCCAAACTGTAATCCTTTGATGCTTGCTATGAAACCACACGCACCCTTTCGGTATATAACCATACGCACCCTTGTGGGTCGGGTCTGCAAATCAAACCCAACGCACCCTATGTGGTACGGTTAAGAACAAAACCAACACACCCTAGTCGGGTTGAGTAGCAAACCAAACGCACCCGCTGGTGCTAACCACAAACCCAACGCACCCTTGTAATGGCAGCGAGATGGTGATGGTGGATGTGGATTCGGTGGTGAGGTGATGATGATGTATAGGCGATGGTGGTGATGTGGTGAAGATGATGATGGTGGTCGGCTGTTAGTGTTAGCCACGCTGAGTTAGCATTGGGGATGGTGATGATGAGTAACGGTGGAGTGGTGGGGTGTGCGTCGGTTGTCGTGGGGTGGCAGCGGGCGGCTGGCCGGAGATCGGCCGGAGCGGCGCCGGATATTGGGAGAAGAGAGGGAGAGAGACAAGTAGGGTTTGATATATATATATGAAAATGAACCCTAATCTCTTCATATATATACTCATAAAGTTTTCAAAAAAAAATAATGGCAAGTGTTTATTAGTATAGGGTTAATTTTATAAATACTATCACAGGGACTAAAAGTGTAACTTTTGTTAGATAATGGTTCGGGACTTGCTTGGACTAGTAAACGGGTGATTCAAAATACGAAACCCGCGCCATTGCGTTTCAAATGATTTTCTCATGAAAATGAGTATTTATACGACTAATAATATTTTACAATATTTTAGTTAAATTATATTATAAAATGATTTTTATTTATTTTGTTGGTACCATTGGAGGGGTATGCGAGCAAAGCATTGTGAATTTATTTCTGAACATCGTGGTGTTTTAATAACGTTTTTGAACAAAATATTAAACGATTTATTAAATATTTTTATTTAATAAAAGTGATAATTAAATATAACTCTAATTATATTTGTGTCGGTATGCGGGTTTAAAAACTTTGCGAGGCTGTTTTAGTCATTTTCTGATTATTTTTGGGTCTCGGGCAAAACTCAAAAGTTGTTCGGAATGTCGTTTTACATCAAATTGATTTAGAGTCCGAGTCGTGAAAGCGTGATTTAGCGGGTCGTTTTTTGATAAGTCAACTTAGGGATAATATATATCTTTTCGTTTCCAAGTCAAATAAGTAAAAATAAATAAATTTGCACATGAGAGATATGTAATAATAAATATGATTTATTATATAAATATCTTCCAAAAATTTTATCAGTTACGCGAAAATCGTTTTTATGTGACAATAAAAGATCAAAAGTCAAAAAAGTAAGATCGGACCTGAAAAGTCAAAGTTTAAAGTAGTCATTTAAAATTCCGAAAATTGCCGGATGTTACAGTACCTACCCCTTAAAGAAATCTCGTCCCGAGATTTAATTTTGTGGTTAGATTGTAGTGACCTAAAAAAAGATTTAAGATTTAATAAACCAGTTCTAACCAAAACGATGATAACTTTATTCAGCAAAATTTTGATGTTTCGACAATTCTCAATATACTAACAAAATTGGCTAATTTTGACCAGGATATTTAATCCATCAAAATGGGTATATAAAAAAAATACCATTACAAATCTTATGGCTGGTATAACCGCGTAAAAAAAATCTCTTAATAGTGAAATCATCAAAAAGAAAGTGTAGTCACGTGAGTGCGTTTGTAAAAGTTTCTAAACGTCCAAGGCGGAGTCTCGTTTCTAACTATTGTAATGCACGATGATTCACATCAACTGTGGCTTATGTATGTAAGTACCCACTTACTATGGCAGTACTAGGATGTATCGCGACCTAAGTCTTCCTACTAGTGGCCCGATATGAATAGTCCAACTATCTGTTTCGTCGATAGGTGTTTATCTCGTTTAAGGGGAGTTGCCTTACCTATTGGATAAAGTTGTACCAGTTGGGATCGCTCCAGGGCCCAAAAACAGCAACCATGAAAATTATAACAAACGGCGATAGGATGTTGTACTCAGTCTGTTAGCTCCACAGACAGTTTACGATTTGCAAGGATTTGGACAATAGCAACGTATATACTTAAGAATGAAGGATATAGTAGACTCCAAGCGAGGTCTTATGATTCTGCTGAGTGGAAAGACACGATTGTGTCTCTAGACCCTTTTAACGGATTTTGATGTTTATCGATTTCAGGTTCATACTCGTGTCGTATCGGATACCATTAAGTCCACTTATTTATAATTTTTTATTTACATAAAGAAGCGTCCAAATTTATGTGGTGTTTTTTAAAATAAGGTTAAAAAGAAAATGATTAGATTATGGTTGTGTATTATAATTTCTTTATTAACTGAAGAGGCGTCCCAATCCTTTCAAATAAATAGATTATAAATCATCCTACTTAATAATTCCCGGTGCAATACGCGTACTCTCATAACCTTCAAGGTGGTTGACATGACAATGCATGTGTTCTACTGAGTATGGGACGAGTGTTCCAAACTCGTCTTTGGAATCTGGGAGTAAAAACTGCCAGGTGAGATCAACATAGAGTTCAAGATAATTAATGAGTACTTGGTTAGAGTAAATAAGGTAAAAGTCTTTATGAACGAGTTAACATAGCAATTATCATATAAATCCTCTATACATGTCCCGCCCGATAACAAGACTTGTAATACTTAGATTCTATACATAATCAATGTTAAACTGATGTGGACGGGGTTTTGTTAACATAGCAATTATCATATCAATCCTCATATTACAAGTCCCGCCCATACAAGACTTGTAATACTTAGATTCATACATAATTCCATGTAAAAAAAAAATCATAACAGTCTTCGCGTAATACGATAATGTATAAAGCTATGAGGAAAAAAAATAATGTCCTTAGAGACCATTGTTTAACTCATAATGTCTGAGAACGAAATGAGACCATTGTGCAACTCACAATGTCTAAGACCAGTAAAGATATGCGACCATTGGATAACTACATGTCTGAGATATAATTCTCCTCACCCAAGAGACCATTGTGCAACTCACAATGTCTTAAGAAATGCTCTGGTATTGATATAAATAATCCTTATATAAATAAACGTGTATATAGTTAGAAGATGTAGGCATATAATATTACATATTAATGTCACATTAAGGCACTTAATGCATCTCGTATGTAAGCACTAGCAAGTAACGTTGTATGCCACTTTGAAAATGTTGTTGTTGATGCAATGTTGTGAAACGGTTATAGTCTTAGGGTAAAATATGAACCCTAGTGTTCTCTATAACCTTGGCTCTGATACGGCGCAATCTGTTAACCCTCCGCCAATAATGTGGGGTGCTAGCGGTGAGTGTCTGTTCCGGGAGCGTTACTTCATAATACAATAGCACAAGATACGAGAGAACGACCTCTAAATGTGTCGTTTGAAAAGTTATCTCGTTGATTTTCTTGAAATTGATATAACATTTGTCCTATAATTGCATCACAATGAAAAGATTGAAAACAATACAACGAGATTTGATCATTTGAATGTAGTAGACTCCAATGCATATCAAGTAAGCCAAGCATCTAATTCACCTGAGAAAAACATGCTTAAAAGTGTCAACATTAAAGTTGGTGAGTTCATAGAGTTTTGTAAGTATAAATGTAAATATTGGAATCCAAAGATTTATAAAGTATGTATGATTATTTCAATCCTTATAATAATCGCCAAAAGTGTAAGAGTAAATGTAGAAACCAAAAAGATTTTAGTGTTAGAATTTGCTTTCGCCGGCATATAATGAAAAGTAGATGTCGAGAATGTAGAAATGTTTTATATAGAAGTCGTTGTTTGGACAGTGAAATCGTTTGATGTTCACAAAATGTTATGGGTCTACTAAAGAGAGGATGCGTACCACATAATTAATATCTAAGACTGTTGCACTAATGCTCATTGACATCTGAAGCTCGAAGTATGTGAGTATGCAATTTAATGCGTACAAAATGTGCCGTGTGGATGTTCAAACCGTAAGACATCTAATGTATTGTATCGACATGTATGTCAATTCGTTGTTTCAGTACTGTCGAGAAACTAGTGAGCTACTCACCGAACAGGGATCTGGAAGTCAATCCCAAATGATCTATTTATACACTCGCGCCTCCTCAACGGTCCTTCCGGTCCAGAAAATGGACAGTTCATTATAATTGTGGCAATGGTGGGTTATGTTACTTAGGCACATGTAACAGGAGATGAAACCGAAACACTTGTGCCAATAAAATTAAAACCATTGTATTCGTAAATAGCTTTGAGTTCTTAATACCATAAAGTAGAAAATTGTGTGATAGTATTAAGCAGTTGAGTTCGAAAAGAGTATGTAAACATTTGTAATCATGTATGTAAATGAGTATGTGACAATAGTATGAAAACCTAAGTAAGAGTTTGTAATGAATAGCAAAATCCAAGTATGTAAACCAAGTGTGAAGAATAGTATGTAAATGATTATTGTAAACACGAATATGAAAACAAGTTGTATTTGAGCATGGTAGTTCTCCACGGAGATTTGTAAAATAATGTAAAACATGTGAAAGTTGGGCTATAAAATCTCTCATCGCATTGATGAAGGAACGCATTGAGCGGGAATGTACACATTGAGTACAAGACGAAACGGAAACTGGAACGGCTCGACCAAGAAGTTGCAACTAATCTTAACGCCTAGTACCACTAGCCTAGGATAATGAATCTGGGTTTTCCGATGGATGGTTACGTCATATCGCGACACTGACGCGTTGATAAAGATTTAGATTTAAAGTTGTAATAGTTTGGTGGTTGGTTAAATAAATTAAATCATAAAGTAAACGCAAAGTGTGTAATATATTCCGTATATATTACATATATAAAAAAAAGAACAAGTATATAATTTAAATCGTGAATTATATAACAAAGAAAACCAACTAAATAAATAAAAAGTTCTCGTATAGATGTAAACGATGTTTTAAGGTTACAAAAGTTATGATCTTATCTTCTAGTCAAGAATTTATAAAATAATATTTTATAAATAAATCTTTCGTCTCACTGACGGATCGTAGCTAAAATTGTTGTTTTAATTGTAAACGTATAGTTTTCGTTCGTTGTCGGGTTATTATACCGTTATAATTTAATATGTCTTTAAAATATAACTTAGCCCCTTTTATCGGGTCTCTAAAATAATAGAGTTTTAGTGTATCATATATATATATACAAAATTATATAAATTTCATCATGTCTATTACGTTTATAAAACGATTCCCTTATTTATAAAACCAAATGTTTTCTTTTCCACTTTTCAACAAACCGCATGTCGCAAAATATCTATATGTCTTAAATATATAAACATATATATTTATATCTATAAAACAAATTAATAAACATTACACTTATTTAACCATTTTAAACCACCATTACTTATCCGGGTTAATATTTATAAAACCTTAGGTAATTTTTATTTGTCGCTTAATATGAACCCACCCTTTTTGTTATCTCGTTAAACCAACCGCACCCTTTGGCAGTCCAACAGCCAAACGCACCCTCTTTGGGTTTATACTAAACCAAACGCACCCTATGTGGTGTCAATATCAAACCAAATGCAGCCTAGCTGCTGACCCGGACCCAAACGCACCCCTTGTGCATTTTTAAGCAAACCAAATGCACCCCATGGCTGTTACTACAATCAAACGCACTCTTGGGTGTTTTTCTGTCAAACCACACCAACACACCCCTTTGGGTGATTGAGCAACCAAATGAACCTAATCTATTTATAACCTAACCAAACACTCCCACTGTTGTTACTGAACCAAACGCGCCCTAAGTGGTTGCTGACCCAAAACCCAACGCATCCTGGTTCGTGTCTTCAACCCGAACGCACCTTTGGTGCTACTACAGCCAAACACACCTTAATGTGGTGTTAGCCACATAAACAAACACACCATCGTGGTGTTAACCATATAAACAGCCGCACCCTTGGCTGATATGCAACAACCAAGCGCACCCTATACGCTGAACCCAAGACAAAATTAAGTCCAGTAAGCACACATACCTAGCCCCCCTCTCCCTCTTCACTCTATCCTCGGCAAAACCATTTTCTAACGCACCATTTTGTCGTTGATCACACGCACCCCTGACTGGTGCTAAATAACCATCTCGCTCCCAATGGGTGCTTTGAAAACTAAAAGTACGCACCCTGGGGTTTGAGACACATTAAACGACGTACACCCATTTCGGGGGCTGCTATACCAACGCTCCCTTAGGGGTGGGGGGGTTTCTGCGGTTTGGTGGCGTGGAGGAAGAGGCGTTGGGTGGCATTGGGGTGTTGGGTTTGGGGTGGAATGGTGGCACGTTGGCGATAAGTCGGCAGCGGAGGTTGATGGTGACGAGGTTGTTTTGGTGGTATGGAGATGAGGATGATGATGTTATGATGGGGTTAATTCGGCAGCCGGCGCTTGAGACAGAGAGCGACTTGGGGGGGGAGGGGGAAGTCGGGTGGAGGAGTCAGTGGGTGTGTTAGGAAATTCGAATAGATCCGGTTGTTGAGGACTGTGTTTTTGGTGTTGGCCGGAAAATGTCCGCGGAAAAGTTTTCGGCACCTGCGGTGCCGGTGGTGGCCGGCGGTGGGTGGTGGAACCGGGATAATTGGGGCTAAGAGACAGGATGTAATATGAGATGTGTGTGTGTGTATAAAGATTGGTATGAAATGAAAAAATATATAATAAAAGTTTTCATTTATAATAAAACTTTTAAAAAATAAGTGACAATGTTAATAATACGTTCGGGCGGAGTTAAAAAGTGTAACATTTTTAATGCTTATACTTTTTTGATAGAGCGGCTCGGGGACCTTGTCTTCTTAACATATTTTCAATTAGAACGAACTTATTAACGGAATACGATCGATGCAAATCTCGAAAACTTGCGTCATTGTTCTTCTGATTCATTTTTCTGACTAAACATATGAAGTATTCAATTGATTTACTATTTACTTTAATATTTTTTAGTATTTCATAAATATTTTATAACATTTAATAAAATATCTGTTATTCATTTTTGTGAACCGGTTTCGTCTTGTCCGAAATAAAAATGGATTTAAGCTCGAGTACTCGCGTTATCAACAACGCTTTTAATTAAAAATGAAGACTAATTTATTTAATATTTTTATTAAATAAATACTGATAATTAAAAACAAAATTTAATTATTTTTGTGTGTCCGCGTTGTATGTTGTTCGTTAAATGTTTGCGGTGCTGTTTTAGCCCTTTTCGGCTCGTTTCCAGGTCTCGGGCAAAACTAAAAAGTTGTCAGGAATTTCATTTTACATCAAATTTCTTTAGGGTCCGAGCTGTGAAAACGTGATTTAGATGGTTGTTCTTGTAAGTCAAGCCAGACCCGAAAAGTCAAAGGATATAATCGTCATTCAAAATTCGAAAATTCTCGGATGTTACAAATGGCGGAAACTATGGAGCAATACATGAGCAAAACTCGAGCTGACTATGGAACGGGGGTTGCTTGGCCCAAAATTGAAGACAAGGATAACTTTGAACTGAAGGGATAATTTCTCAAAGAACTATGTACTAACACATTCCTAATATTACTATAGACCAAGTGATGCTTAGAGCCTTTCCCATGTCCCTTACCGGAGCTGCAAGTCGATGGCTAAGAAACAAACCAACTGGTTCGATTACAACCCGGGAAGATTTGAAGACTAAGTTTCTAAGCAAATATTGCCCACCTGCTCGTACTGCAAAGAAAATGGAGGAAATCAACAACTTTCAACAAGAGCCGGACGAAAACCTCTATCAAGCTTGGGAACGATTAAAGATCTCTTGATGAAGTGTCCTCAACACTATTTAACGGAGATGCAGGAGGTAGTCTTGTTCTATAATGGATTGGATGTTCCAACTTGACAAATTCTTGAATCAAGAGGTACCATACCATCAAAGACTGCCGCTGACGCAAAAACAGCCATTCAAGAAATGGCTGAATACTCTCAAAAATGGCACAATAGAACATCAAGAGTTAAAAGTACTAAAACTTCTGATGGAATAGCAGCAATACAAGCACAATTGAACAACCTTGGAAGATAAATCAAAAAGGTAAATGAAAAAGTTTATGCTGCTCAAGTAGGATGTGAACAATGCAAAGGACCCCACTAGACCAAAGATTGCCCACTAAAAGAAGAAGGGAAAACCTTAGAAGAAGCTTACTACACGCAATTTGGTGGACCTTTTCAAGGAGGGGGATATAGAGCAACAGCTCCGGGATTCTATCAAAGGAACAATGTGAATCCTTCGTACCAAGAACGAAGGCAATTAATGGAAGATACCCTGAGCAAATTTATGGGAGAATCAGCAAAGAGACACGAAGAAAACTCCAATTTGATTAGAGAAATCTGAGCTTCGACGGATGCTGCCATTTGTAACCAAGGAGCGTCGATTAAAACATTGGAAATACAAATCGGGCAATAAGCAAGGTACTACAGGAAAGAGGATTTGGAAGTCTACCTAGCTCTGCTGAAGCAAACACGAGAGATCAAGGCATGTCAAGTCTGATTTAACTACTATTGAAGCTGAATTCTTGCACCGATATCGCCGTATTGGGAACCTGCCTAATACGGCCGCTATATCATTGGACAGAGCCGTAACACTGATGTACGATGACAAGACAAATGACAATTCCATTTCCAAGTCGTTTGAATGGTTACTACTGTGAAGAAAATAAGGGATCATATGTACCACAATTCTTGGAAGCCTACTCTGAAGCTTCACAATCCATACCCCAAAAGGAGAAAGACCCAGGGAGTTTCACTTTACCTTGCTTTATTAATAATGTTTGTTTTGATAATTCCCTTGTTGATTTAGGAGCTAGCGTTAGTGTTATGCCTCTCTCGACCTACCTTAACTTAGGATTAGGCAAATTAGCTCACACTAAGTTGACAGTTGAATTAGCAAACAGGACTGTAAAATATCCAAAAAGAATAGCTGAAAACGTGCTAGTAAGTATTAGTAAATTTGTTTTCTGTGTAGACTTTATAATTCTAGATATGCCTGAGAATATCAAAGTTTTCTTGATCCTCGGAAGACTATTTTTGTCTACCGCCTGTGCTAAGATTGATGTTTACAAAAGAAAGATTACTTTAAGGGTCGAGGAAGAAAGAATTATTTTCACAAGTGTTAAACTTGCTAGCAGTTTAATTAAGATGGTGTACATGCTAAGTTTGAGAGAAAAAATGAAACTTGATTTAGAAGCTAGGCTTATGGGAGAGACTTTGGTGTTAAATAGATCATTAGACCCTTTCTTGGAAGATTACATTAGATTAAATGATCTAAATGAACCATTTGAGATTAGGAGAAATCAAGGAGATGATTTGATGCCCACCATTGAGGAAGGTGAGGTAATTGAGTAATTTTTAACTGGGGATGATGAACTTAATACTGGAATTGATGATTACTAATATGTGCTTAATTACACATATTTTATAGCTAATAAAATGGACTTAAATGACAAAAAACACACCCAATTACACTATATTTGTGTGTTTTGCATCTATATTGTGCAAGTAACGGATATTTAAGAAAAGGACAAAAACAAAGCTAAAAACAGACAAAACCGAGCACGGAATGGAAAAGTATGAAAAGACGAAGTCAAATCGAAGCCAAAAGTCAACCAAGTGAAGAAAATACAACTTAAGGGACTAAAATTGCCAAACCTCAAAGTTGTATTACAAGAATAAAAAGACAAGGGCTGAAATTGCAAATTGGGTGAAGTATAACTTTAGGGGCCAGTTCTGCCAAGCCCCTAAAGTTGTATCATAAAGGGACGAATTTTGCAATTAGTATATATAGGTTGAAGGGGCAATTATGCCAAACCTTCAAACCTGTATTATCACAAGGACAAAATTTGCAATGAAGATATATGAGAAGAGGGGCCAAAGCTGCCAACTTACCAAACTCTTTCCTTGTCACTTCAAAACAAACTTTCCCGCCAACCAAAACCTAAGAACACCTCACGTGTTCCCCCCATCTTTACCCTGCAACCCCAATTACACAAAGGGTAAACCTTACCCTTCACCTCCACTACCACCCCCATTTGCCATGTTGGCAATCTCACACCTTTCAAGCAATTTTGATGGTTGAGATGTCTACAAAAGTAGCACAAGATGAAATTAAGGGCTGGGATTAGCTTTGTCATTGCTCTCACACAACAAAAACACTTTGGTTTTTGTCTCTACAAAGAAACACAGCTGAGAAGACCAAGAAAAAGAATTTTGGCTATAAATAGGACCATTTTGTAAGCCTTTAAGGCATTCTAGCTTATTGTAGTTTAATTGTAATTTTAATTAAGTCATTTAGCCTTTTTATCAGCTTATTTTCAGCCTTGTAATGTTTTTTAAGAATTAATGAAAGTTTGAGGTTTATATGTTTAAAAGCCAAGTTTTTAATTCTAAGTCTTAAGCTATTAATTTGTGTTAAAATGTGTTTAAAAGCTTTCAATTAGGCTTAGTTATAAGCTGTTTTCATTAAGCAATTTAAAAAAGCTAAGTAGTAAAGAAAAAAAATCACAAAATCACCCCAAAAATCACCACAGCTTATTTTATGGATGATAAGCCAGAAATGGATGGGCTTATGGACACCACCAGCTTATCTTTGATAAGCTGGAGCTTGTAGACAAAGCTTTTAAAAGCTTATTTGCCCTTGTTTAGAGCAAAGGGCTTTGTAAGTCTTCTTTCCTTCATTTTAAGCTTATTTTATTGCATTTGCTTATTTTCAGCTTATTTGTGCTTATCTCCTGTTCTAATGTGCTTATTTATGCTTATTATTGTTATTTAGTGCTTAAAATTCAGGTCTTATAGTTTAAAATCCAATTGTGCAAGTTTTCTTAAAATCTGTCATTTTTAGCTATTTAACTGTCAATCTTTCATTTGCTTATTTAAGTGCTTAAGTGTTATTGTATCTTGCTTATTTTAGCTTAACATTTATGTCTCATAAGTTGTCTTTGAGTTTCTTAGCTTAAATCACCTAATCTCAGCCTTTAAAAGCCCTTTTCAAGTCTTAAAGGGGTGTTTGGGACAAGACCCAAAATGGGTCAAATTGGGTTATGTCATGGGTTTGGTCTTTAAGACAGTTTCATTTAGCTTAAATTAGGTCTAATAATTAGTTTTAATCAGCTTTTGTAGTTTAAATCTCAAAATCCAAGTTTATATTAGCTATGTCTTAAATCTGTTGAATTTTAGCTTTTGTAGAATAGCTTATTTTGACCCTTAGCTTAAAATAGATGTTAGGCCTTATTTTCATGTCATTTTTAGGTCTTTTAATGCCTTTGGTTAGTAGTAGAATAGGCTGCATTTGTAGTTTTTAGTTTAAGTCAAAATCTGCATACTTAGTTAAAAAAGGGATTTTTAGCTTTTTCAAAAGCCAATTTCTGGCTTATTTGGTGTTTGTTTATTGTTGCTTTTTGTTCTCATATGCTTATTGTATGTGCTTATGTGTCTGTGATTGCTTATTTTACCATTTGAGTTGCTTAATCTGTCCAAAAAGCCAAAAAGAAAAGTGATTTGTGCCTTAAGTAGATTTGAGCAATCTGTCTGTCACACCCTTTTTCATTCAGCTTTCCATAGCTTATTTTTGTTTCAAAATGATTATAGATTGCTTTTTCTAGTAGTTTTTTATGTCCTCTTTCCCTTTTTCTAGCTTATAGGTTCTTAAGAGTTTGTCTGGTGGCTTAAAAATAAGCCCAAAGTAGTCACTTTGTCTGTTTTATACAATTTTTTTAGTCAGAAGCTTATTTTCCTTCTTAGGCTTATTTACTCATTCAAACTTGCTTATTTTAACCTGCATTTGCTTATTACACTTAGTTAAGTTCAAGTTTGTAGTTAGGTTTCCTTTTTAAGCTTTTCAAATCCAAAAAAAGAAAAAAAATAAGCCACTAAGCCTTTTAAGCTTATTCTGTCCATTTCAAGTGCTTTTTCCAGCTTATTCTTAAGCTTTTATAAAAAGTTGTAGTTATAAAAAGTGCTTATCTTTACGTGCTAAATAAGTTTGTAAAAAAAATTGAAAAAAAAAATAAAAGGGGAAGGAGGGAAGTCAAGGGTGAGCCGAAGCTCGAACCCTCGACCTCGACCTCCCTCAACCCTCTTATAACCAACACCTCTACCGCTGTGCTACAATAGCTCATCCGGTAGAGGTTTGTTTGGTTAATTATATAAGGGCTTTTTAGCCCTTAAGGCTTCAGCCCATTTTTAGCTTATTACACAGCTTATTCGATAAGCTGTGTAACTTTTTATATTTTTCATAGGACCTTTAACCTGCAAGCTATTTTGTGTAATTTTTCTAGATTTTTTTAAACATTTAGTATTTTTTATAATTTATTTTCATTAAAAACTTAAAAAATTCATAAAAAATAAAATAAAAGGCAAAAAAATATAAATCTTTTTTTAAAAATTTTCTTTTATCAAATAGTTTTTAGGAAAAATATTAGAGTTAACGTAGGGTCATTTTTTTCAAAAGTTCTCTTTTTAAAGAACGAGACCCGTTCCCGTTTTTGTTTTGACTCGTTTTTGGTCTTAACTAACTCCGTTTTCGATCTAGTTTTTTTTTAAACTTTGTTTTTAGTCACTTAGAACCCATTTAAAGTAAAAAAGTTCACTTTAGGGTTAAAATTGTGTAATTTAGGTTTTTGACCCTCGTTTTTCGTACCCGTTTCAGTTTTAAATCATTACAAGACTCTCTCAAATGTTATGATTTTTGAAATGTTTTAAAAGAATAAATGCTTGAAGACTTGAAATATGTAAAATCTATTGAAAAAGAGGTTGACGAACTTCAATTGGAGGTTGATGATCTAAAATCTTAACTTGAAATCAAAAAAGCAGATTTTTTAAGTCGATGATCTACTATTGCAAGAATATTTCTCTAAAGAAAATTGAAGAATGTAAACATCTTGAGACTGAGCTTTCCAAGAGTCATAAACAAAAACTTGACAAAAGTTTTGCACAATTAGAGCAACATTGTATCAATCTTGAACTTGCTTTGCTAAATGAAAAGAAAAGAATGTTTGTGAAAACTCTTGGGTAAAGAAATCTTTCACAACAAGGAACAATGAAAAAGTTTGGAAAGCAAAAAATAATTCCCTAATTGCTGAACTCAAACAAAAAATGCTTGAAATCAACGATTTGACATCTCAGTTACAAGACAAGAGCATTGGTAACGCTGAAATACGCGAGATGTTGAATAAGATGAAAGGAAAACATGTGAAAACTACGTTTGTAAGACCATATGTTGTTCGTCAACTAAGTGCTTTTAAATTTCAAAAACCACCAGTCATGGGAAAACCGACAACTTTTGCAAATTCTATTAAAAGGTAAATATTTCCAAAATCTTAGTTTGTTCCCAAGACTAATGATAAAAAGGATTTATCAAAACCAGCCAGTCTACAGATTTCGCCTCAAAAAAAAAAGAAATACAATTTAAAAGAAACACAAATGTGATTAAACCAAGAATGCATCGACTCAACACTAGGCTAACACAAACTAGAACACCTCAGTTACCTCAGACAATTAGAATTTCTAACCCTTGCGTGTCTACTTCTACAGGAGTAATTCACAACACTAGTTTTAGTAGGCCACAGCTTAGGAGCACCCCAATGCAAGATAAGATCGTGCAAAACAATAGTCAAGTGATGCTTAAGAAGAATGAAGTAAAAGACCACCATATGATTTCTAAGTTTTCAAATAATACAAAGTCTATAACTGCGTGTAATGATACTTTGAATGCTAAGACTTCGAATGTTAAGTTTGTTTATGTAACTTTTGACATATTTATTTTTAATGCAAATCCTGATGATTGTGTTTCTAAGTATATCAATGACCTAAATGCTAGAACTAAGAAGCCTCATGCAGTGCCTATTAGTACTAGGAAACCCACAAGAACAGAGAACCAATCTATTGCAACATCCCTAAGAAAATAGTTGCTCTAGAATCCATTATCCAGAAATCCAAGAGTTACTTTAGGATGCTATGTGAGAAAACTAGTTAAACATACACTTGGTGGATTGAGAAACAATGTCCATTAGGATTTAAATGGATACCAAAGGATAAAAATGAAAATGTGACAACGAGTGTTAGCTTGCCTCTAGAACATGAAAGTAGGTTAACTAATTACTCGAAACCTACAAAAAAATGGGATCCAATTTGTCCAATTATCCATTGTCTTCTATATCATTTACAGATCATATAAATCATCATATTTATCGTCGACTCTGGATGCACAAAGCACATGATAAGAAATCTCAAGTTGCTAAATAATTTTGTTGAGAATTTTTCTAGGTATGGTGCGGTTTGAGAATGATCAATTTGCACCTATTCTTGGATGTAGGGATTTGGTTTAAGGGAATATCACAATCAACAGGGTTTATTACATCGAAGGCGTCAATCATAGTCTCTTCCCTGTTGGTCAATTTTGTGATGCAGATTTGGAAGTTGCATTCAGGAAGTCTACTTGATTTGTTAGAGATCTTCAGAGAAACGACCTACTTACAGGTACTCGTGGATCATATCTCTATACAATTTCTCTTTAGGAATCTTCTTTACCAACTCCAATTTGCTTCATAGCTAAGGCTTCACTGACTCAAGCATGGTTATGGCATCGTCGTCTTTCTTATTTAAATGTCGACACCATCAACTTGCTACCAAAGAATGGAATTGTGAATGGCCTCGCAAAGTTGAAATATGTAAAAGAGCATATCTGTTCGTCTTGTGAAATGGGAAAACCGATGTGTAGCAACTTTAAGACAAAAATTGTTCCAAGTTCTAAAAGACAGTTACATCTGCTTAATATGGTTTTATGTGGTCCCATGCAGGTTGAAAGCATTACAGGAAGAAATACATTCTTGTGATTGTCAATGACTACTTCCGATACACATGGACTCATTTTATGAGATACAAGGATGAAACACCAGAGGTACTAATCAACTTTCTAAGGATGATTCAATGGGGACTTAAAGCTCAAGTTAGAACAGTTTGAACTGACAGAGGCACTAACTTCGTAAACAAGACACTCTAGGCCTACTTAAAGAAGAAGGAATCCATCACCAAATGACAATTTCTCGAACACTTGAACATGTCGAAAGACGTTACCGCACTCTTGTTGAGGCTACTCGAACAATGCTTTCGGTTTCTAAACTTCTACTCTTATTTTGGGCTGAAGCAATTGCAACCGCATGTTACACCCAGAATCATTCACTTATTATTCCAACATACGAAAAGACATCATATCACATCATCAATTAAAGGAAACCAACTCTCAAATTTCTTTACATCTTTGGCTGCACTAGCTACATTCGGATATGGTGAAAACCTTGACAAGATGAAAGAGAAGGGAGATCCATGCATTTTTGTGGAATATGCTACACAATCTAATGTATATAGAGTCTACAACAGTTCAGTCCGTGTACCACAACGACAAATGACGTCTGACCAAAACAGTTCAGGCCTCGTTCATAACGACACATGGTGTCAGAATATGACAACTCCGGCCCTGCGCCCCCCAATTACAAAAGACTTCTATTCATAACAGTACAAAACTATGAACCTTCAAATTTAAAGCTGGGTCCTGAACGATGTTTTTTTATTTCCTGATGACTGCAAATCAAACCAAAAGCAACTCAATCAGGTCAATTCTCTAAAAAGGAGAAATTGAATGGTAGCAACTTTTTAGACTGGTATCGTAACCTGAGGATTGTCCTCGGGTATGAACAAAAGTTGCACCATCTGGAAGAGGCCTTACCTGAAGCGCCTCCTGCTACTACAACTGTTGTTCGTAATGCCTACACTTGCAGTGTTGTTGAACAACATGAAATAGCTTGTCTTAAACTGGCAAGCATGACCCCCGAGATTTAAAAGAACTTGGAGGATCGTACTGCATTTGTTGCATATTTTATGTGTATAATTACCAAGCTTTAAATTTATAAAAACTCGATTACCTAAAGGTCAACAAACGCACTAACGAGCAGAAAACCCGATCGTATGTAGTGTATTATTAGTAAATCCAAGGTTGTCCCAAGAGCTAAGTATAAGTTATTAATTTGAATTGGAAAGCAAAATTTTAAATTGTTTTTAAGAAATGACAGAAAATAAATACTGAAAGTAAATTGAAGATGAATTCAGATAAGAAACAAGTCCTAGCCTAGCTATTTCATTACTATTTTGGTTATGATGTTTCCTAGTGCAATGTCTAATTACTTGTTTATTTAGGTGGCTCTAATATCACTAAGTCCGATTGGTAGTCGTGACCTAGCCTATAATTCATTTAATTGAAAATACCCCCCCCCCCCCCCCCCCCCCCCCAAAAAAACAATCCCCCCCGGATGTCATGATGTTGATTAATCTAAGTTCATAGTGATTAAGACCCAACTATCCTAAAGACCTATCTAAGTGTCGACATTCCTACTACTCGACACTAAACCCTCTTAGAAGGATTTCCCGCGCTTTATAAGTGTCTACTTTAATGTAGGCGGTAATACATCAATCCCTTACACTAAGAACAGATGCCACCCTATTCCCAGTATTCGATTCAACTATCTTTTGACTTGGTCAGTCTACTAAATAGCCTAAGGGATCTATAATTGCATTAACACTACCAAAACGCGGGGATTAGACAACATGAATATAGGATATTCTAAATAAACGATAATTAAACAACGGAAACAAACATGAATACAACAGTAATTACATAACTAGGCTAGCACTTAGGGTGCTTAGCCACTCATGCTAAAGTAAGCAGGAAATTTAATAAACGTAATCATTTCTTGATTAAACATTTAAATATTCTTACAGACTTTTGATGAATGAATAATAAAAATACGTAAAAGCTAATTCTCCCTTGAAATGGTGGTGAAAATAGCTTATAACTTCTTATCGTCGCCATAATTCTTCTCTCTGACTCTCGTCTTCAAGTTGCGTCGAATGGCAGAGATTGGGCCTAGTATTTATAAGTTTGTCTTAGCTATGGCGTAGCCATAAGTGTTGAGCTGCATCGTAGCTCAATAAATGCATAAAATCTCATGTGATTTGCTAGCTACGATGTATCCATGGTGTTGAGCTACGCCGCGGAGTCTTCAAATGGTAACTTCCACACATAGGTTACGACGTAGCCTATACGGGCTAGCTACGCCATAGCTAGTTTTGATCCGGTGTCCTAAGTTAGGCATAGCATAGCTACGACGTAGCCCCTAGGGGTCACCTATGCCGTAGTTCCTTCCTAGGAAATTCACTTTGTGCATTTTTCAATTTTTATCCTTCCATTTCCTAGCTTTTCCACCACAATGTTCATATTTTCCTGAAAATTAATAAAAAGCAATTAAGTACATATTTTAACATAAATATGACATTTTATGGGGGATTTTAATATAAAAAAGTGTACAATATTTGATGTTATCAAATATCCCCGCACTTGACTTCTATTTGCCCTCAAGTAGACTGTTAGATTAATTTCCAAAAAGATATAACCCAATTTAACTTGGGATATATGAATTTAAAAATTACTTGTGCTAGAAAGAATCAAAGCCAAACACCTCATGAAAAAGGGAACAAAATCACTCAACTCTCACTAGTCTAAGTATTTCAATTTTGGGGTGAACACTCATACGCTCAGGCATAGCATGTATTCTATCATAGGCTTGGAAAGTACACAAAACTCCACCACTAGTGTTAAGGTCTACACAATTCTTAAACGAATCATCCAAATGATCCTAACCGATACTAATGTCCCAGAAAAGGCGACAAAACCACAAATGCTCGTCCAAATCTATGAACGAGACACCTATGATTGCTTACTCCTTAACTCGAACAAGCTAAAGGTTAAAACTAAGAATGATTAAGGTAAGGAATAAGACATGATATACATATCTGCAGGAAATTTTGTTAATACTGGAAGTTAGAGGTCATACATCACTCTCTTGGCATATGATTCAAACGAATCATCCAAATGTGATCATCTGAGAATCTGTCTCAGGGGGGATGATTCTCTGTCTCTCCTTATCACTATTGCTAATAAATAAAAGGAGGGCAGCTAATGTCCCAGAAAAGCCGACAAAACCACAAATGCTCATCCAAATCTATCGAACGCGACACCTATGATTGCGCTTACTCCTTCTAACTCGAACAGCTAAAGGTTAAACTAACAGAATGAGATTAAGGTAAGGAATAAGACATGATAACATATTTAATGGTGATATATTATAAAAACAAACAAAATAGTCCACCAAGTCCCACAACTCTCACCCCGGTCACCACAGCTACTGTCCATAAACCATAAGTTGCAAACTTTGAAGGCGCGAGAAATTACAAATCAATCTCCCATTACAATGAACTAGTGTGTAGAGATCCATGCCAACATAATAAATGACAAGGTATATGCACACTAACTCAATCTTTGCAACACCACATACATTTGGTTATAACCGTACCAGAACTCTAATTCATCCTCGAACATACATACGAGGTGATGAATATAACATAAATAAAAAGAGAGTTGAGTTATTTAAGAGAGTTGGTTTTACAATATATCCAATACCTTAAATGCCATATGCTACAGAATTTCAAATTTAAACACACATTTTTTTAATACTGTGAAATCTGTAACATGGGTAATACAGGAATAAATATAAATATAAACATCTCCCACTTGAGATAAACAATATCAAAAGTGAATATGATAATTAGGGGGTCTTCCATGATCAGTATGTTAAGTCTTCCATGAAAACGTAATTCCTTAAACCTTTTCATTTAAACCATAGACTTAAGCAACCAACAACTCCCTGACTATGAACTACAGACGACACGGTAGGCTAAGGCGAATGGTGTTACGAAACATAAGTAAGGGTTAAGAAATGAAGGAAAGGCCCAGACGGGTATTTCTATAGGATTTTCACTAAAAATGAGTGCAATAATAGGTTTTTCACAAGAGGTCGACAAGTCGATTAAACGTACACAAATTAACACATATGGGATATGTAGGTTAAAAATCCTAAAATGTTGCCTTCTCGAACTATCTAAACCAAATGCATTAAGAAAACTCAACGCAATACTCATCCATGGTCTTGCAATAATGTACATGCCAAGTTCTAAGGTCTACAATACTACCGGCACACTCAATTTTGGTGGCTAATGTAATATGAGAAAATAGAATATCAAACATATCCTCACCAATGAAATAATAGGGTATTTATCGGCATAGATCTATTCTAGTTTTGGTAGAGAAAAACATATCAAACATATCCTCACCAATGAAATAATAGGGTATTTATCGGCATAGATCTATTTATCGGCATAGATCTATTCTAGTTTTGGTAGAGAAAAACATGTCAAATATTAGTCAAGTGGAAATTCTACTCCCTTACCCCCACTTGAATTGTACAATGTCCCTATTATACGTAAAATGATATAATTTAAAGGAAAGAGTAGAATTAGAACGTAAAAACAACCTTGAGTATTGCTCGGAATGATCGAAGATATACCTTCCTGAGAAGTTCCTTGCCTTGATATTCAAAAGCAATATTCAAATCCCTGAATTAACTTAACAAACGTGTGTACATTATACATTAAAACAATAAACGAAATGCAAGAAATGAAGAACCTAACTCACTTTTGTAGGAATCACATTTTCATTTAGCGTATGCAACAAGCTTTTTAAACCACTCGGTGTCCCGAGTGGATGAGTGCAGTCTTGTGCGGGTTTAAAGGGAACATACCCACAAAGTTCATTTCAAAAATTGTACAAGGTTTTGTTGAAATTCGAAACAAATTTTTGAAAAGGTTTTGGATACAGCAAGGAACTACGGCGTAGCCCAGTAGTACTGGCTACACCATAGCTAAGTGAAATAGGCAATTTTGAAATAGCTGAATCCTAGCTACGACGTAGCTCTGTTTCCTAGGTACGCCATAGCTAATGCCTGAAAAACAAGATTTCACTTATCTAAGAGCCGAGGTGATGTT